>JAVFBW010141276.1:0-12921 GCA_034783835.1 Mopalia ciliata | reverse complement strand
CATAACAGCAACAGAAACCGCATCAAATGTCCCAGATCTCCGGAGAATATCAGACAGTCAGAAACCGACAAACAATATACATCAGAGATGTTGAATATATACAGTCCGTTTATAGTTTATAATTATACCTTATTCAGGGCAATATGGTAATTGGTTACATCTGGGCATACATACTTATGGACATGTACATAATATATTTTAACCATTAAAAGGTGGAATGTACTGCTTTTACAACCGGCGTAAACAGATATTACGCGTTATGTGTAATTTATACAATTTCCATGATGGTTTACACTGGGTTAAATGGCTGTAAAATAAAACTGTTTGTTGGACATATAGTTCAGGGCACCACTAACGATCTGTTCAAACATTAGAAGTTCTAATGCTCTCTGAAATATCATATAACTATGTAGCGGCAAGCAAATTTTTTCTCTCTTCATTTATTCAAAATATCTATGATGAATATAAAAACAGAGGAAATATTGCTTGTCTCCTCCGCGATATAAATATAACAATTTTGTCTCTCTTCATTTAATCAGAATATAAACACGATGGAAGCAAGCAAATTTATTCAATATATATATATAATGTGTTTTTGTTTAGCAAGTGAAGATAAACAATGTCTTTGTAATTTGTAATTGTAACTAGAACAGATTTTAGCCCATGAACACAGACGGGAATCGAACCTATACGACCCGGTTAAATAAGGTATCAAATCGCCAGCAGTTAATGCCGGCCACCTTGAACACTAATCCGAACAGCCCGTTTCTGACTTGGCATTTGTTCAAACCAAAAAACCAAAATATAAAAACAACTTGCTCTATATCAAGTTTAGAAATAATCATGATTGAGTCCTGTAATATGGATGGTCGCATCTTCGACTACTGAAAAACAACTATAAGATTATATGAGAAAATCTAGTCAATTACGACAGTGAGGATTCATAGCAATACTATATCATTATGAGTATTCACAAATTCTCTTTCCTGATTTCCTTCTATTTTAATTTATTACTTTTTGTAATATGCAAGTAACTGTTCGTGTCTATATTTTCTTGTGTAAAAAGAGGACAAATGCCGGAACCTTTACAAAGAGGTTGTGACTTTTGATGGGTATTTTCTGTGATATTTTCTCTAAATTCTATTAAATTTAAAAAAAAACACCTGAGTGTAAGTACGATTCCCATTAGGAAACTATGATTATAATTTTTGTTTCATTACTGATTCATGCGCATAATCGTGTCAGTGGTAACCAGTATTAACACTTTGGACTATCTGTTGTTTATGTAGACTTTTCAAACTTCTATCCACTGTACCAAATGAATAATACCAGAAAACCTGTGAGGCATGAGAACTCCGCATGCTTAAAAACAGAGATATCAACATTTCGGTCAATTTTAAGATTGTTTATTTGGCAGTATTACATTCAGAAGTTATTCAATAGATGTAATGCTCGACGTCAATCCATTCCATTGTGCAATCTCGTCGGTAAGGAGGGAAGCTCTCAGAGCTAAGAGACAACAAAGAGCCGATATGTTTGTGATGTTCTTCTATTCCGTCTTATGATTGTCCTATTTAATCATTTATGTGTTTGTTGTCAGTGGTATCGGTGTGGTTTCCTCCACATATTGGACTGGTCACATCATCATATGAGTGAAGTAAAAATTGGTGTTTAACCCCAATCAAACAAACAAATAGTGAATCTCTTGGTTTTCTAACTATATAGTATGAGTGCAACCCATTCAACCTTATCAATTTTACATGTGCTGTGTGTGCGTTAAATATTTATATTTCAGTGTTGTAATATCCCCATATCCAAGTAAGACCATGTTGTTATAGAAAATATAACATGCAATTACTACTGATATCAAATCCAATGTATACCAGAGTGTGAAAAAATTAATAACCTATAAATCGAAACGTTCGGACGGTTGTGCGATTTTTTTTACTATTGTAATTCAATAGCCGTCAATGGGGGAAATATATTCACCTTTAAACATCAATCCATTTCTTATATAATACGATTACAAGGAATTATTGTAAACGTATAAGGACAAATCCATCAATTAAACACAAGACACAGTACCGGTATATAATACAACCGCAATGGTGCACGTAATATACGCAGGATTATTTCTTATTATCAAATGTATTGCATTTATCTAGTATCGTTTTTTTTAAATTTGTCATTGAAATACATAGATCATACATCAAAATGATAAAACATGTATAGTCGTATATATTTTATATACAGCGAGTAAAAAAGAGAGAAAATCAAAGGCTATGCCAAATATAGAAGCCTTGTCGTTTAACTTATAGAGCTATCGCGTAACAGGCGCTCTTAACAGTAAAAATCAGAAGATTATCAAAACCCCAAATTTATTAATGAATAATAAATTGAATGTAAAGTTCACAGCCAAAAAGAAATACTATATTAACTATAAATAACTTTTTGGGGCTACATTATTTGTAGTATTCTAGTTTTTACAACACCCTTGAATGGGGCTTGGCGTTTAAAATATTCAAAGTACATGTAACTACAAAACGTTTAAGCAACTGTTTTGTTTATCTCTGTTTATATGCCCGAAGAGAACATCAGAGTAGACACTGAAGCGTTTTGTGAAAAACAAACTTAAACACGTTATATCATTATGTCTTGTGATATTTTTAAATGTCAATCCGTAAAACTAGATATTAACATAAATCAATTTTCTTGACTGAGTGATTGAATTACCATGTGGACGTTAACGAAATGAATTATGAATATGGAATAATTTCTCCACAACTCATCATAAAATCTCCAGCTTGTAGTTTCTGAATCGCACGAATCCGGCAAAAGAACGTTGTATCAAGACAGTTTCCGGTATAAATGTCCCAACATATGGACTACAAGGCAACGCGTTAGGCATTATTCTTATTTTATTTGGAATAAAATAAATTTATCAATGCTAGAAATGAATACATATTCCCGTGTTCGATTCCCGAAGGCAGGTAAATCTTTACTTCGTTACACTTCTAAATTCTAAGTTGTTTGCCAGTATATTCATAAAAAGTATTGGCTTATGTAGAGATGTACGTAAGTCAATCGTTACAATTCAAGAAAAACTTGTGTCTAAGAGTTTATCCTCATATTAAAAAAAAGCGATGTATATTCATCGAATTCATCGAAATCCCAGTGTGATAAAGGTAGGTCTATATACGATAAAGTGATTACCATCGATCTCTGTTGTAGGCAAGCTAACTTATATTTCCTTACGTTAAAAAGAAAGGTTGAGAGAACCAACATCAATGAAAACACACTAATAAGGGACCCGATCACAGGTAGTTACTTGGATGGTTCTGCTAATACTCATGGTCACTTTGTTTCAGTTTTTTTGGAGTAACGAGGATGTCTGAGAGTGAAGAATTCTCTAAGCCTAAAGATAACTATATGCGTGTGTGCCTTTCACTGGCGACACTGTACGTCCTGTGTCTTAATGTCTTGCTGGACCCCTTGTTGGCTCAAAATGAACCAAATTTGTTTTATCAAGTGGATAAAAAGCTAGATAATATGTTGGTGAAAACAATCATTCAAATCCTAATTACAACAGTTAAAATTGGAGCCGATAATTTAGTTTCCCCTTGATCATATCCAAGCGGCAAAACTTCAATTGCCTATTTCTGGCATTTCAGTTTTAAGCAGACCCCATCATTTCCATGACGTATTTCTAGAAAACTATTCATGTTAGAAATTTCAAATTTGTACCAATGAAATAGCACATTAATTGCGATCTAGTAAACGTTGTCTCGTTTTTTAAAAAAGTTTGTCCTTGATTTAAAAAAAAAAATGTATTCTGAAAGTTGCATTTTACCTTTTTTAAAAGACTTTCTAAAGTGGGATAGACAAAAAATCACCTGTGATCGATCTAATCAAAATTGTCAAAAAAACGAGGCACTGTTTATTAGTTCAAGAACTAATCTACTTAGTCAACTAATCTATTGAGTCTTATAGTTATTGCACTTAAAGAAATAAACTTGGAAAAATTTTTTTTATGACATTTACTTGTTTTGCAATATTTTTAAAAATTATATTTGGATTTTTACCACTTTAATAAATGTGTAATCATGAGTATTCAAGCTTTCCACAAATGCGTACATATATATGGTTTAGATTTATACTCTTCCACATAACAGACTAAATACAACAGGTGTTCTGAAAATCGATCAAGGGGTCCAGCAAGACCTTAATGGGATGAATCTTCGCTATAAATCGGATCGAACTTGGCTGATGTTATAAATGATATAAACTGACGATAACCCGCAGGTAAAGCAGGACCTTTTTAATCTGTGGAACAAAGTAGTTATCTTAAATCTACATAATATCCCCTATACATAAACAAATCATACTGTCTTTACTGTCCGCCTTTGGTAACATTAAATTGATTTACTAAATAAACGCATAAGGCTCAATGGATAGAATATTTTATGTTGACATGTAGTTTTGGTCTGGATTTATTAATGACATTATTCGATTTCGACTTGAAATGAAACTTTAACTTAATTTAGGACATATAATCGTCAAAGAATTATAATAAATAAAGCAGTGAATACCAACTAAAAAATTTACTCAAACTTTCCGAATCGTGACAAAATCCTCTTGTCTTTTTATATTTCATTTAAACTTTTCGGAAAAAAAATATATATATATTTCATGCTGATA
The DNA here is from genome assembly GCA_034783835.1 of Mopalia ciliata. Lineage (NCBI taxonomy): Eukaryota > Metazoa > Mollusca > Polyplacophora > Chitonida > Mopaliidae > Mopalia > Mopalia ciliata. Next base: position 8,223 of record JAVFBW010141276.1, on the reverse strand, counting down.
GGATAAGCTAAGTATACAGGAGTTATAGTATTGTAATGTAGGCTCAACAAACACATTGCAAAAATAAAATAAAACATACTAAATCCTTAGTAAATAAACAATTCCACCTGTAAAGTCAACATTATACTGCACACATACATCAGATTATACATGTTTGTTATGAAATAAGTTTCATATATAGTAATAAAAATACCATACATTTATTAATCATTTGGAATAACAAACTTTCAAATATAATCACAAATTACTAAAATTGTATAAGCTTTAAAATGCCAGAAAAATAAGCTTAAAAATTACAAAACTTTTCTCCTCAAAGTCAGTTATTTAGAAAACTAGAAAACGACGGTATGTTTGTCATCATTATCATTCTGGCAAGAAAATCCAGAAATTAAAAACAAAATTATTTGAGATGAAATCGTATCAATATAGTTTTCTTCATGATAAGAGCTCTGTGTTTTCAGTTCTTCCGAAAAAGATTGTTTCTAGACCTGAAACTCTGGTTGACAAAACTTAATATATATGTATCCCATTTTTTCTGTTATTAGCCACGGATTGTTTTTAATATTCATCGAGCATAAAGTTGTTCATCTAGATATATTTAATATATTATAACGGGATACCGTACTGTTCGTGTCATTGACAACATGAAAGCTTTTTATTAGGGCTTCAGCAGGGGAATCCCCTATTATATTATAGATTTATCAGGGTTTTTTTGGTAGCATTTGGTGTGATTTTAACCCGGTAATAAAATTGTGACATGTACTGTGTTAACACGTTTCAATGAAAGTTTTTTTTATCCTTCTCAAGTTAACACTATTAAAAAAAATGAATTTTGTCCATAAATTATTAGAAGTTACGCTTAAGTCATCTAAAAAAAAGTCATGGTTTGTACCGGTCTGCAGTCCATTCGTTGATGGTAAAACCATATAAAAATATTCGGAGAACGTTTTATTTTTATTCGTAATTTTAAACTTTCATTTTACTTTAAAGCTGATAAAAATTAATTGGTAACAGAATCTTATTCTAATCTATGAAATAATTTTTTTCATGATGTCATTCGGTTATAAGGTTCAAAAAACATAATTTATGCTTGATCTTTTCACTCCGAAACTTGGGTTATGTGCATGAAACTATCTCTTTGAAACCGAACTGGTTTTGGTAGACTTCTACGATTGGCAAATTAACTATGGCGATAGCTATTTTTACAATGTCTATGGAATTTATTTTGTATACATCAGTGAAAAAGTCTAATTATTAAACAAATTAAAGGCCAACAAATCTTTACTTACACGTACAGATAACTCCACAGTCTAGATTTGATGTAACTATCGAACTTTTGACGCCCAATAAGGAGGCTGTATCTTTAAGAAACCTTTACAATACGACCAGTTCAGGCTCACAGGGCACAACACACCACGGACAAGCAAATGGCCAGAGTGAACTATTGTACGGATTGATGAATGGCCGCACTGGTGTTTGTAACGTTAATCCCGGTATGGGATTGGCTTGCTTTTGTGGTCAGTTTCACATGGAGCTTATAGATCACTTTCATTAACATCCGGTGTATATATGTCTGTGTGTTAAGGTTTTTTAATTTATTTTTTCAACGAATTTATTTCTGCATTGCATTTTATCAACGATTTTTATTTTACAAACAGTCGAATACCACCTATTTTGTACAAAGACAAAACATACACAATGAGTGTCTGATATGTATAATAAGCTAACAATATGCTTTCTTCACTTCTTTGTCATTTCAGCAAATTATACATGGATATTAAATTAAATACTTATCGGAAATCACACACAATCTTTAGTAATTTTTATTACTTGGCGTAACAATTTAGACTAGCCCAGGAAATATAAAAGTTCGACATGATTTCGGTCATCGGTAATTTTTAATTGAATTCTCTCCAGCATTTAACAATCCTGTATTAAATACCTCTAAGTTCGGTAACTGATAAGAGACGATGAGGATGCACCCGTATCAAACTATATTTTTTTTTTATACATTTACAAAAACTGAAGCTCAGAAAACCCGAAACGTATTCTTTAATCTGGCTAGTTAAGTGCAGACTATAGGCTCATACTCGAGAATATTTAAGGTGACTTACAGTAAGTCTTTCTTAGTTAACAAGTTCAAATTCTTTATTTACATAGCCTTTCAACTGCGAAGGGAATATCGTTCATGGTGGTGACATTTTTGTACCTTACTCTCGTACCATCAAATGGTAAAATTAATAAATATCGTAAACGAGTGACGATCTGCCTCTAAGTAACTATGATCTTCTCATTCATTTTAAAGATATCTATCATACAAATAGTTTCTGATATGGTTTTAATACTTTAACTAAATAAGCAGACAAGTAGTCAGCACTAATGACAGTGGTGGAAAACACCAAGCATTCACAAGCGCCAGCTGTGCCGTTATGCCGTTTAACCTATGTAAAATAATGTACGAACAAAGTTATTTGATAATTCCAGCCAACTCCTACTATGTTCTGATATTGATTATCGAATTGAAACAATATGGACATAAAATAAACTAAAACAGTCAGACTTTTGGTATGTTTATTTGTTAACCAGAAAAAAATCATCAATAAATTAAACTGGTATCGACTCAAGGGGAGAGCAGATGAATATCTTGAACCAGCATTCCAATTAGAGTGACCTCCCCTTAGTTAACCATAAAAAAAATTCATCAGCCTCTCTCGCCACCAGACCACGTTTCAAATAAAAGGGGGTAGGGTTTCGCTGGTTTATTCCTGATTAAATCACGATTAATGAAATTTGAGAAACATTCCGAATTTTTACATATCGAATAATAATAATAAATCTGTAAATTGACTAGAATAGGGTTCGAGGAAGGAACGTAAATTGAACCTTATCTTGGTGATAAACTTCTGTATAACAGATTCAGATTCACAGCTGCACTAATCAGGTTACATATACTAAATGCGTACCGGTAGTCACAATGTCGGTACCAACAACGTTATCAAGCCAGCGTTGATTGTTTGATTGGTGTTTAACGTCGTACTCAAGGGTATTTCACTTATATGACGACGGATTGCCCATTGGACACTGTACTAAGCTTTCATACGGTGGAAACCCGGGAGGCAGCCTCGTAAAAACCAACCCCGCGATTGCCGGAGCCACAACATCAATCGTATCCTCGCGAAAATTTCTAAAGTGAACGAGACTAAGACAACTCTCGTACGCTTTGCCAGGCCATCGCGCATAAATTTCCCCAATATTTGGGGGCGACCTATCAGCCACAGCGCGGCAAATAAAAGAAGTGCAAAACAAGATGGCCCGTGGGTATCTTAGAGTCAATGTCTCGACGTAGGAAGTAAAATTGATTATATTTTATAATGCCACAACATGTGACTCGGTCATATACCCGACGGTCGACAGTCGGTCTCGATCCCGTGAACGATAAATCGAAGCAGGTTCAGTTTAGGAATCGCATTCGCTACCACTGAGACACGGCCGCGGGCCAAGCCAGCATTGAAAACTCATACATTTATTTCAAACATGAGTTTTGGTTATTGTATAGATTCGATTTTGAGTTGAAGGAGTCTAGTTTAAGAATGGTATAATATTTTGTATTTGATCCGTGTAATTTTACTTGTAAAACTTATTTGACGAATGGAACTTTAAGGCTGATAACAGGAACTACGACATACTAAGTCCACAGAAAGAATGCATATGTATACGGGAGTATAAACTTCCAAAAGTACAACTAACTCGGAGCTACAGAGCACTTGTGTTGACTGGAAATACTCTTATGTAGAGTGGATAAAAGTGGCATAAGTGAAAAACGTAATTTATGTTGTCATTTACAAGCTATACACCACCAAATCAGCCAATCAAAATAGTTAATTCCAGCACGGTTGAATCAACCGGCCAATCTGATACGTTGAGATTGCCAGAGCCACATCGTGTTGACTCAATCGTTTACCTGAGGTCGACCATCTTCCTAGCACAAGGTATCTCTATATACAGACTGCTATGGAGATACCATGCGACTTTTCTTCCTTCTTTGTGTTTTGGCCTAGCCTCAAATGCTGGATTTCTATCGGCAGCATACACACAAATTCGTGGGGCCCCAGCCTATCAGCGACGCTCTATCACAAAACATCCACGTGTATTTGTTTTGAAAGTTTGATTAAAACCGTCGCCGTGTTACCTCCATACCTTACGGAGGCCTACAGCCTGTCTGCGTTGATAAGCTAAATGCTACTTAATAGTTCCTAAATGAGACTCCAAAAATTAGAACGACGGGATTTGGATATTATTTAAATTGTGAACAGAAAAACTGCTCTTAATCGTGTTTATAGGCTGATTTCGACTTACTATTTTTCATTGAGGACATATAAATCATGTTGCCTCCGTGGCTATCCTTATCGTAAGAGCTTTCAGGACTTTGGGGATGACAGCTGGTATTAAATGCTGACGGACAATGCCGCAATTTATATACTTATATTCCAGCCCTGTAACATTTTCTTACAAAATTAAAGATCTGAATGAAAAACATTGGTCATGCACAGTCTTATAGTGTTGAGTGAATAATTGCTTTCCTTTTGCAACGACACACCCATCTTCTCTAGCCAAGGTTACTATTCCCTTGGCAGATAATTATTGTACAATGAGAGCTATAGGGTATGTACACACACTTTTATATCAATGAAAGGTACAGATTCCATGAAATTAAATATACCCAGTCTCAATTATATATAAGAAGTCGGATAATTGAACTGCTACTTTAAAACCTCAATTCTTGGTGGTTTATCTCTGGAATACACAGAGATTGGCAAATGGTTTTTACTCGAACATACAACATTACACGTGAGTTTGTTTTACTTTGGTACAATACATTAAACTCGATTGCCCAATTAGACGAATAGGGTATGTTTCACCTTCCGTTTACTATATTGTATAGACCTTTAATACTCATCGTTAAAGACTGTAGGCCCATTGGAGTCATTTGCTCACGCAGGTTCGTTAACGCGAACGTATTCGTTTTGATTGGATAATTTATAGACTTATGCCTTCAACGATTTTACGCAGTTGCAAGGTTTTTAATTTCTTTAAACGACTGATTGGATATATGTTGTAATAGTCTTTGCGGTGGCGAAGGTCCAGAATCTAACAAGTTTTCACAATATCTGATCAACAAATCGCTGTTGATACGGATCATCGAGCAAACTGAATCGTTCTCTTTCCAACATAATAGTCTACGACCACCCTTCATTTTAACAAAGAGGGACTAAATGTCAAATTCTAATGAAAGCTCCCCGAGACATGTTAAAAGGTTCTGAATCATGTTGACTATGTTGAGGCGAAAGTTGGCCTAATTTCCGTCTTGTATTCAAGTCCGACTCAAACACTGGTTGTCAAGCTCCTCGCACGCTCAATAAAATACTTACACAGGAACAACCTACATCGATTGATCAAAGTAGGATAATCGTTGCATATTAATTCTCTGGATTAACACAATCATTCCTTTAAGTCGGCGTACCGTGTAGCCTGATCCAATACATGTCAGTATGAGTAGATATACAGTGGGCATAGTTTTAAAACCAGTTGCATGGCTCAACGTTTTGGAACAGCTGTTGATATAACATAATGATGATAGTCTTACACAGTATATTTAATAGAAAGAAGATGAGCATAGCTCTGTATTGGACATGTTATAACTAAACAGTCATTGTTGTCGGGAGAAATTAGCTGACTGTGAATTTATGTGCACCCCTCAAAGGATGTCATTAGACTTACAATTTTCTCTGGATTTTTACAACTACTAGACGCCATGTTTCATCTTAAGCATGCAACAACACGTGGGTTTCTGAGTTGGGATGAATTAGGGTAAGTTATTGAAATGCTCAAGTTAAAAATTTGCTAAATGTTAAAGTTATGTTTTTTACGTAAAAAATAGCCATTATTGACTCCATTAACAATATCAAGCATGGTGTCCAAGTAAAGGAATCTGTACAAAGTAATAAATGATATATATGTGTCGTTTTCTCCGTATGTTGGTCTGTAAACCGAAAGACTCGTAGTGGAGGCAAGCAAATGCTTTCCTGCATATATCGGTATATGTTTTGGTTTGTTTACATGCAACTTTTTATTTTATTTCAGCTGCCTCAGTCGCAGTTTAGGAGTAAGTACTTTTGATAGTTGTCATATAAACTCACATTTAAAATTCACGGATTTAATGACGATTGCGTCTTATTTCGTTTCATTATTTAAAAAAAAGACTCTGTACTTGGTTGTTTGCTTATTTGAGGCTTATTTTCAGGTAAGTTGAAAGTATACAACTTGTAATCTTCCTTGATTGACCGAGAGAGTAAGTTTTTTTTTTTGTATACACGAAACTCTATCTCCTAAACTCTAAAAAAGCAATCAGGCAGTATTACAGCAGGACTTGTTTAGCTTTAACCCATTCACAGGCGTCTAGACCTGTGTATAAACATAATACACCCGCTACATGAAACTCCCATGATATGTCCTAAAACCACTTTAATATAATGTGAGACTTGGCTAGGCAGTGAAACGTGTTATTCTGTAAGCTGATAAAATGGTTGATCACTCTGCCTTTCTGAGCTGCGTGAATGAAATGAATGTTTATCAAGTGTGAAGTGTTTGTGAAAATAACAGTTCTGAACATGTAAGGCGGTAGACCTACTTATACTGACTTTGTGCCAGCATTGAGTAGGCCTCACTCGATGTCCTTCTAGAAATACACTATATAGTTAGAGATTAAAGAAAGTAATATTGACCTAATCATCAAGAAATGAACATATGGACTGTTGAATGAATATTAATTTCATATTTAACAGTTCCATTTAACACACATCAAATACTGTAGTGTAAGATATAAAACAAAAATGTTTGCTGTTGTTATATGTGTATTTTTACTTTGTACTTTACTTTTATTCCACATTACACACCATACTATATTTGATGTCACTCTTTATTTAATGTAACCCTGTGTCGTTTGATTTTAATTAAATATCTACTTATATATGGCTAGAATATCACTTGATTTATTCTAGATACCTATCTACATTTATACCAGAATGAATCTTTGTAAATGTCTCCATATTCAAAATTATGATACTCGGTTTTTACCGTAAGAAATTGGATATGATAAGCGAAGAGGCTAACTGTTGATATACAAACGGATGGTATTTATCATGTTCTTCAACTATAATACATGTGCAACTGTATGATTTAAGTTTAAGACTATGATACTGTCACTGTTAGCCATTAAACCTTCATGAAATGTTAATACGAGATTTTAGCAGACAGGTTTTGTATTGATATAACCTAAGGACAAACGTTACACCCAGGCCGACAAGTCATTCTGTTAGCTTTCAATTAGTCCAAATGTATTGAATGCTCTCACCTGAACATTGGGCTTTCAGTGGTGAATGTGTATGCTTATTATCAATAGATTTGTGTATATAGAATTGACAGCTTGTCTCGCCTATTCATATTGACTTACAGATTAAGAACACACGTATGTTTTGTTAGGTATCTAAGGTACTCCAGAAAGTATAATCCTATATTATGACGCGGACCAAATAGTAAGCATGTACATTGATCTTTGATAAAAATGAAAGGAAGACTGGCTAACTGATCAATTGAGTGAGCTAACAAAGCAATATGTTCGAGAAGACAGGTTAAAGCTTTGGCCAGAAACGTTTAGCACACGTCTTACTTTTCAAGGCAATTAACTAATTTAAAATGCATGTAGTTCCACTGAAGAGATTAACATAATACACAATTAGTGTAATTCCGAAAAACGATAATTAAATGTTCCGGAAAAAATAAATTATTTTCAAATGTTACTTGTCGTAGGCAAAACGTAACTTTTACAGCAAACTGGCGAATATCAAACGGCAAAATTAGGCCTCTATATGGCCAAGCCATATTTATTTTAATATACACAAAGTCTTCCCTCTGAAGAAGAAACCAAACAGAAACGTTTAGAAAGAATGGCTTATTGGATTCAAACTCTTCAAACCTTGTATCCAATGGGTTTCAATTGGGCACCAGGTAAAGGGTCCAAAAAAAGAAATAATTCCATTTGTTTTCCAATATGACCAACCAAGCACCCAGTTTGTTAGTCTCTTTTTACAGGAATGTCAACATCTTGTACCTAAAATGTCTTCTCTCTCACAAAGACCCATTATAGCATACACGGGAAACAAAACT
>JAVFBW010141275.1:0-14562 GCA_034783835.1 Mopalia ciliata | reverse complement strand
GCAGTCATTCGTCAGCAAACTTCACTTACATGATCAGTGCGTCGTCACCTACTCAAACAAACAAATCACTTACAGGATGCGTACGTCGTTAAGTCCTACTCAAACAAACAAATCACTTAAAGGAAAATAACAGTTTGAAATAACCCATAAGTACAACCTTCGATGTAGTTACAGCCAAAATCCCATTTGAAAATGCCTGCCACTGGTACGCAAAGTCTTTTTTCTCCACAATGAAAAAGACATAGATATCATCGGTGAATAAATATGGTTGCCTGGACCTATCTCCTATTTCACTTCTCTTTTACACTTTTTTCCGGCATCTTCAATATATCAGATTCATGTCACAGCAGACGTGTAATTTTACATTTAATTACACTGGACATTTAAATTACAAATCATCTAGCATAAAAGTATATTATCTGTATAATATTAAAAACAAACAAAACAAAGTTAAATTAAATGAAACCATATATATTTATAAACTACAGAAAAAAACTTGGATTATAATCTTAACTGGTATACCATCGCAGATTTCTGTATTTTATTTATGATATTTTTTATTTTTTATTCCAGCAATGTCGGAAGCGACATGTGTTTGTACCGATGAAGATTTTACAACACAAACGTATATGTATTTATTGTGGAGAGACAACATTTGACTTACCTGCACATAACATATATGTAGACTTATGCTGTGTGTCTATGATGTGAAGCACAATCAATACAGCTATATAAATATTACTTAAAGGTCATTGTCGTTGTTCGTAATTATATGTGTTTATATTGAGGGTTTCACTCAGCTACTATTGTTATTTTCGCCCAGATGGAGAAAAGATCTTCTAAACCAGCTGAGGGATGTCCATTATTGATTTGCGAAAGAAAAAGCTGCTGTTGAGAATTCTAGAAAAAGACGGTTTAAGAACCGTTCTTATTTGATTTCGGCTTTCAGTACTTTTGACTGTTTCGGCCTTTGTTTGCCTGTGCACATTTCAAGATCATAGTCGTTCTCGTGAATTATTTTTTCCTTATTTATAGGATTCGTCTTCATATAATATTCTTCCATAAATAAAATCACGATTTTCATTGATTTCTCCTAAATAATTTCAGAAAAGAGGAGAAAGCAGGTCAATTTTGTTTTCTTAAAGTCCAATATAAGGATCTATTGTAGAAAATTTGGAGAAAAAAACCCAGGTCAAGTCATACTTTTCTACGTCAGTACACAAAGGACAGATTTTCGCGTAATAGATCTTTTTTCGTATCTGTAAAATTTGCCATGTATTTATTCGCTTGGAGCAGAAACCGATGATCAAAGGAAGTGTTGCGATACTTGAATAAAATATTGACCTATTTTTGATGGCGATCATTGCAAAGCGGTTGTCATCTAGTCCAGAACCTGACTTTGTGAAATCAATTGTGATCCTCAGGTGATAATTTATGTTCCTGTCAATTGAATTGTTCTCTCCTGTCCAGTATACAACCCTCATATCACACGGTTTGATGCCTATAGGATACAGTTACACGGACAAATACATTGTTTTCGCAGAATTTGTTGAAATTGCTTTCTGAAAGAAAATGAGGAACGACTGCCAACTAGAATCGTATAATGTATGACATTTACCTAGAGTTAGTCTTGTTTTTTTTTCATGTGGTTTTGATTCTTAAATTAGTGGTGATTTCATTGATATAATGAAACTACAGATAACGCTGAATTCTCTTGTCGTAGATAATATTGTCTGAAGGTTAGCGATAAAGCATCATGAGAGCAGCATTCTATCTGATCTCACATTTCTATTGTCCTTAATTCTTAAAATTAACCCCCAAAAATACACAAACACAAAACTCTTAAAAATTCCGTTGCCAATCCCTGTGCTAGCTTTTATTGAGCTCAATGTTTAATGCATTTTCTAGAAACCGTTGTCTATCTACAACATGTATCACAAGGCTTTACGAATATGCAGAAAGATGGTGAACTTAAAACGAAATGTTCATAATTTGATTTTTTTTTTAGAAAAATACGTTTATTTCTACATTACTGTTCAGCAAGTTTCACTCACAGGATGAGAACGATGTTAAGCCCTTCCCATACAAACAAATCACTTAAACGAACAGAAAACGGTTGATAAACCATAAGTTTATATGGATATAATTAATCAGTAAATGAACGTAGCCGTTTGCCAATTATTAGACAACAATACCTTTGCAATGAAAAGTCGAAAGTTTCGCAATAAAAGACAAGCAATGTCCGACATTTTTCACCGAACGGAAATCCCCATGCAGCGCAAATATCTGGGACCAGTTCCAAATTCTTATAACAAAGGAACACGTGCTCTTAATAAATTCGAGCGAAGTGAAGTTTCCTCAGTTTATAGAAGAGTATATACAACGTCAGACAAATGGCAGTTAGGATGTGTCTCTTTATGTGTTTCGTATAGAATCAACATGTTTTCCAAGTGCCGAGCGCAAATCATAAAAAGATAACATTAACAGGAGGACCACATTTGGCGCTTGGTTAGGTCATTAATCAGTTTAAAGGTTTATTTTTTAGTTTGATTTAAGCGCTTTAATTTTGTCTGAATAGAGTTAGTGTAAAGAACACCCCGCATTACCATTACCGCTATCATTACTATATGGGAGTTAAAAATGGGAGAAAAAATAACGTTGTTTTTTAAATTCAAATCGCTGTATTTTAATTTGAAGATTATTGTTTCAATGCAGTGGGGTTTAGCCGAATCAGCTTCAATTGACAGCTAAAATCGAAAAGAGAAAACATGAAATTTTCCCGCAGAGATGCAAGCTAGTGTTTAATTGATTAACTGATTTGTTTGTTTATTTCCAGAGAGCACAACTATGATTCAAATTCGCTCAGATCATTTTATACGCTTTTAAAGTTAAGTGTAAGTGTGCTCAATGATGTCTTTACATATCTTGATGGATATCTTGGGCAATAATTGTTTTTATTGTTTATACACCAATGCAATATTAGGATTTGTTTCACTCAAAAAAAAAAAAAATTTCACAGCAGTGTAATAGCACTTTTTGTTATTATTCTCTGAAAAATGACCATGTCCAGAATAGAGTACTGTAATATTTGAGTGACGGCTGCTCACTTCCGTTTGAAGAATCAAGCATAGATTGCACTACAGAAGGAATATAGTGAAAGTGATCAGGATAACTGTATTATTTATTAACAAAGCCAGTGAAAATGGGGAATTGATTTTATACAACAACTGGACAATAAATGTCGCATGTGTTCATAATCTTCGATAAGCCATGCTGCAAGCTCGTCAACAAAACCGAATCACGTGTAATCGAGTTACCATGAGTATAACATAGCAGCGGGACTGATACAGATTATGACGATCTATATTGGGGAACAAATCAGAAATATAAATCATATAGAGTAACAAAAACATATCAAGACAACTTTAAAATGATAACTGCACTTCAGTTATGTAAAGACAGATAAAGTGTTGTTGGCTCGATCACTATCGGTATAATTAAAATCGAGCCCAACATTGTGTCTTTCTCCAATGTTCAAAGTATATGCCCGTTTGATGAAACATCACCGGGCGATATCAAAAGACCCCTTCATCTCTGTAGTCCCGTTCTTCGTGGTCTAGTTCGATAGGAGTTCTCAGGTGATAAGCCGTCTTGTGTGTGCTTTATGGGTTTGTCGCTGCTCATTTTCAGATTTACGGAAATAAAAAAATATACAATTTATGTCACAATATAGAAATTAACAGCCTGTATATAAAAGGAAAGCCATGTAGTTTTGTTGTCAGGTGTTGTAGGTCAGCCAATCGACAGAACTTACAGTCGCAATTGCCCCAAGCTTGTAGGAATAATTGAGTTATGTTCAGTGGCTACAAAACATAATCTTTCGAACATAACTTGTTTGTTTCTTTGATCACAAACTTTGAACTCATAATCCAATGAATTAGAGATGTTATTTCCACAGTAAAGAACACCAGCTCTGACCAACGTCTACTTCACTGGTGTTATATGGCTTCTCAAAACACATCTTAATTGGAGGAAAACCTGTTCAGTGTGTATTTGTATTGTCTGTTAGGGAAAATTCGCAGACAGAATTAATACTAACATGTACTCTCATTGCACCGATCAAAGCGTTTATCTGACATTAATTATCTGAGAAAAGATTTTCCTATTATAGTTTCATTCACATTTAAAGCTAATGTGAAGAGTTCGGTCATATCCCTATGCCGCTTACGAACTCGAAACAGAAATGAAAAAAATTAAATTGAATGAAAAAATGCCTGCAATCGTCATTGAAGCCTGCTAGTAACAAAATAGATTCGTCATAAATACGCGTCAATGTTGACTTACATTGCTATTCTACATTAATAACGTCAACTAAGTATCTGCTGTCTATGTTTAAAAAATATGGCATAATGTCTTGATAGATAAAATAGATTGATGCGGTTTTCTCTCTAAGTAGAATCCTTAAAATTTATTTTTGTAGAGGTAGTTATTCAGTTCGTTATTTTTAATACTTTCTTCATTTACTTTAGCTGAAAAACTAGCTATTAGTAAGGTTTTTACATCTTTGTCTACAAACCAAGATCAAGGCAGCAGGCCGAATACAAAGGAGTTCACTTAGACGAAATATAAACTGGTTTATGCTCAGTGATATGCTTCAAATTCTTTCACTCATGCGACGGCTTGCCTGCCCTGCAATTTATGAAGGGAGCCACCATCGACGCCCATGGATACAAACGAAGACGAGCCAGTACAAATACAAGACAAAAGTGGGTCACAATGCAAATACATCAGTAAGGGATCGGGCCGTTAGCTGTTTGAGCACCAGGGTAACAGGCTTCCTCCATTCGCCTCCAATACACACTGGTGTCTCCTTATTTAATATTGACCATCTACACATCTGAATGGGTATATCAATTGAAACAGTAAACAAATGTCTTTAAGCTGCATATATTCTGTCATCTGTATTATTTTAAGAGTGTGCGAACATCCAGTTATTAATTCGCTGTTACAATACTGATTTCAAAATTGTCGAACACCATCAATATAGCTTCAATCTCGAGAAACCAATTCAATTTCTAAGGCAAAAATATCCTTTTATGTGTATTGGCCGAGAGAAATATAAGATTTTGAGCGAAAGAAGATCGTTAACGATATGTTTATAAAAGAATATTGGAATTGGAGAAAAAATAACCGAATATAACCAGATTTCCTATGGGGGAAAACATCAAGAGACTTTGATCAATGAGAAAAAAAAAAGGCGTCCAAAAAATCAATGAAATAAAATCTCACATGAATCAACGTTTAAATTTGTCATTTGTAGCTTATATCAATATCTCAATACATAATGAAAATCAACGATCCAACCAATATAGTTATAGTACCCACATCTATGTGTTTTTGGCATCAAGCATAGATTATTCTTGAGACAATGTTACATATTACATGTTATTTATTTCGTAATGTATTTAGTTAATTATTGATTAAGCCGACATAAGACCAACAGAAGTAAATCCAACTACAGATCTTTGGACAGCAGTACTGCTTGAGGAACACCGGTTACAACCCTTAAACGGAAGACTACCAGCTAGTGGCTGACATACCAAACTACTCAAGGTCGGTGGGAATAGAACGCTCGACAACAGAGATGAGGGGATGTGTAAACAAGAAACTTACATTATCTAGAGCGTATATTCTGGACCAGTCCGTAATGGAGGCCCCAGAATGGCTAGATATAAATGTTTTTAATGTAGAGAAAGTAAAAGTGTGCAGCTGTACCAAAACTTTAGAAATAAGGCCTGCCCCTCAATAACATATACAGTTGAATCTGTATGACTTAATTACTACGGCAGACATTTTAAGCGAGTGTGGTAGGCCTACAGTTGAGAAGTGATCGATTTTGACATGAAATTGAACGTCGAGTTTTCATTTTATGGGTCGGTCTTACCCAACAGCGGTCAAAGAAGAAAAGGAGATGGATTAAGTCAGGGTAACGCCATGCAAATTTTATATATTCGAAGATAAAGTGCCGAATCCTGGCAGCGTTCGGCTATTTCTAAAGGTTAGGAAGCTTCAAGTAGCATGGCTAGCCTAGCGCTCTAACCAACAGAGCTATAAACATACAGGGGTTACATTGTAGCCAAGTTCTGGTTGTTCTGCCTTTAGTGTCTATCACTCTCGCTCACCGTGGGTGCGTTGACTCTTCTGGCCACGAGTTCAAATCCAGGCGGAGACAACCAACATTTTCTTTCTCTACATTAAAATATTTATTCATGTATGTGTGTTTCTCCCGTGTATGATGTTTATTGATAGCCTTTATTTCACGTACAACATGTGTTTATTACTTATCCAGATTCTGTTTAGAACGGATTTAGCTGGAACAGAAAAAGAAAATGGATAACATACAGACATTTTTGACGATTGTATTCAAACTGGGGTGGTAATAATACAACGTAGCAAACTTCTTATTTTCCATTGGATGCTGGTAGGAAAATATTTATTAAAATCTGCGTCTTTGGCACAGTTTAAAATCGGATGTAATTGATCAAAGATCAAAAGAAACGCGGAAGATCTTCACGAGGGAAAGCTGCTGTACAATAACTGTTTGTTTGACAGAGGTAAATATTTTGATACAGACTGTCTGGAGTTATTGGAGTCTATTGGTATGTATATATGGATCACTGTCAGATTGGATGCCCAGAATGAATATTGCAGCCAGGTTTGAATAAAAACTATTGCTGTTTTTTTTTCTGGCTATATCGATAAACCGGTGTGGCTCAAAGTTTGACACATTACTGATTTAGTGCGGAACCCAATTCTGTGAAGTCAATTTCGATATTGTAAATATGACTTATCATTCCTGACAGTTAAACTGAGAAAAGATTGTGTAAACAAAGGTATTCATCAACCAGTCAATACCTGAAGACCCATGGCGGATACCTTTAGATGGATATCATTCTATCGAAGATTTTTTTTACATAACATAATTTACATATCACAAATTCCAACAAATAAACATTTATTATCGTGGTGGGAGTAAAGCCCCATGGCGCTGGATAAATCCATGGGTGAATGAGTGAATGAATGAGTGAATGAATGAGTGAATGAATGATAAATGAATAAATGAATGAAACGATCGATCGATCGATCGATCAATGAATCAATCAATGGATCAATCAATGAATCAATCAATCAATCAATCAATCAATCAAGCAATCAAGCAATCAAGCAATCAATCAATCAATCAATCGATCGATCAATCCAATCGATCATTGATCGATAAAACAATCAATCAATCACTCATTCATTCGATTTGTCAATCGATCGATATATCAATTTGATTTGTCCGGATACAGGGTTAACGTAAAATGAGAATTGTAAGTACCGAGAAGGGTTTAGTATGGGTTTTATTGTTGTATGATAAACTGGTTTAACGGAATAAATAAGTTATTTGGTAACCTAGGCCTAGTCAGCGTACACAGATTTTCCTTATAAGTTAAATATTCTTGGGTAAAATGTCAATTCCAAATCAAACAACCAAAGTGACATAAGCCAGCTTGCTATAGCCTCAACTGACTTGTTTAAAATCTTACCATATGGGCGTCACTGTAAAATGTACAGCTACTATTAAATGGCTAGAAATCTCCACTCAAAAGTTTGGGATTCAGAAGATGTTTTTTAATTTAGCTTAATTATTCGGTAAAAATGAGTGTATAGTACCGGTACTTAATGTTGCTTATGTTGTAAACATTCGGGTAATACACATATATTTCATACGAATATTGATTTTAAACTGAATAAACATGTCAATGATGTCAACAGTAACTATTCATTAAATTTGATATTATATAAAAAAAAACACAGAATAAGAGAGGGAGAAAAAAAACTGAAAGTAAAAAATGAAAACCCCAAGCGTTACGTTTTGGCCGGAGTCCAAACAGCCCGCAGTGACCATCCTCAATCAAGCCGAGCAGAATATTTGTTGTAGCTTATGCTTTAAAAAAATTCAATGTGTCACGTGACGCAAACCATACAGTTTAATTTTAAAACGGCTCCCGAGATATTTGGACATATTTCTTCACGCTGAGATCACCGTTTATTAAAACTGTCCACAGTCTATCGCATAAGAATAACTTTATTTTGAGGTTTTGGTCAATTTAACAGAGTCTAGTACGTCAATGCAAGTTAGTTGAATGTTCTGCTTTATTCCGGCTATTGGGTATAACCACTTTAATCCGAGCTTCTCTTAAACCATTCGCGTTTTTCGGCTGGTTGCCCCTGAAAGGAGAATGTGTGTAGAAACCTCATCTCAGCTGGTTAACCAATAAGATTGATCGTATCATGTGCTTTTCGTCAGCTTCCATCAGACGTATACAATCGATAATGCCATTAATTCCCCGGAATAGTTGTCAGCATACAGAGAGCTAGCCTCTTCTAATAGTATCCAAGTTTACTTGTTTTCATCACCTTTAAGAGGTGCAATTCTTGAGCTTTTTCGGAGGTTAAACTTTCTTTGTAACCAAGCGAAACAATTTTAAAAAAATACAGCAAAGCTTTATGTTTATCGGCAGATTGTACAAAAAAGTCTTTGACTTCTCTCTCATAAACAACAGAAGGAGAGCATGATTTATACAAAATCCAAAGTACAGCCAGGACGGAAGGCTTATCTCAAATATTGGATTCACGATTAAAATTCCCCTTTAATAAACTGTTAAAAATACTAGATGAACTTCAAAAACAGTTATACATAGACAACAATAAATATATGTGTAATTACTCTGTAAATTTTGTACTCTGTCCAACGCTTGTGAAGTTGGAATTCAACTTACAGTTCACAATTCGAAGGAAGCCATCAATTGTTTCTTATTGTATATAGAAAATGTCGTATATCTTAATGGACGAATAAAAGAAGTCTCCGCGTTGAAAAAATAAATAAAGTTTCCTTAATTTGTTTTTGAATTCTGCAAAGTGTCTGCTAAGTCTGGTGTCTGTGACTGTTCTATCAAACAGAGCCATCTTCAGAACATTAACTGTTTTTACAATTCCCTATCCTTTTATCTTTTTTCTCTCGACAAAGAATTTTTTTCACTTGAAGACTTGCACCTGATAATGTAGTTAGTGGCACCCAAAATTACAGCTGGGAAATGTATTCATTAAGACGTACAGTCCGTTTATATTTATATGTTAATGTCACCAAGTTCTATCACGAATGGTAATCTACTTTCTTCTATGTTTACCACACGCTGAATGTATCTTAAATTAAACGGCGATTTGAAGGCGTTCAAAGAAAATTAACGCTCCCATTACCAGTCACGTGGATTCGACTCTACACCCTTACCGCTGGCCAATAGGAACCGGCTGGATATAAAAGCGGAGATACAAACTAAGTAAAAGAAACGGACCAGGACTGAGCCAGATGGTCTGTTTAAACTAACACCAGCTGGGATCTAGAGTTAGACAGTCGTTTGTTAAGATATAAACACATATGTGAGCAGCTCCTTAATGGTAAGATGTTCCAATGTATTAAATTCACAGTGGTACGTCGTCCGGTTCTGCAAATTAAATTAAAACCGCTTAAATAAATGCAAGATGACCGTAAATGAGTTATTTACAACATGATTCTGTGTGGTCAAAGAGGTTAACGTGGGTGTCTTGCCATAACAAGATACTTATAAGAAAACACAACCAAAATAAATCATTTTCACAATCCGTATTTTCAATCCTTGACATTTTAGCTGAGCAGGAATCCACCATATTACATATAACTAGTGGTAGTTTTATCAACGATAGTTTAGCTAGTGCTTTCAAACTTAACCCCAATGCATCTAATGTGGTAAGGTTTCGATTGGTGAAGTAGGTCCAACAATCTTCTATAAACACCAGCGAACTCCTGTCAATTAGTAGACAGCATCCCAGAGTAAAGAAACAGTATCCGCATCACACTGTATAGAAACCTCGGCTAATTGTTGGGATTAGGTTTGGATCCCTTTGGGAGTTTTAACAGCTCACAAAGAACAGAAATCTATCTTTCCGGAGAGAACCTGAGCAGCAAGACCTTTCTTATCTTCTACTCTGCTTTTCTAAATTGATGCCTTAAGTCTTTTCTCTCCTGTAGTACATTTTTGTTTCTCTCCAAAGAAGAAACGCCACAAAAATATAGTTGCATTCATCATAAAAAATATCAGTAGATCAATATTTCTTTCATTGGAACAAACAAATATTTTTTTTACTGTATATATAGGATGGAGCGGAGAGCCAATCAAAGCTCAGTTCTCATTTATAACAGCCATAACGAAAATGAGACATACAGAAAAATGTATTAAAGTAATTTACAGGTAATCAAATAAACTTCGATACAGCTTTACGGAGTGCGGATTTTTTCTTTCGATTTAGTGTTTATTTTTTTGGTAACATTTAAACGACATTTGAAGGTTGATGGCGTCATTGTTTGTGCCGCGGGGGGTTAAAGAAATAAGCCAGTTATATAATAAAGCCTTTGATCTAGCTTAATACGTCACACAATTTAATTTGCGGTAATGATTCCTGATTATCCCGAGAATAAAATCCTTTCATTACGAGCCGCAGACCAGGTTACCAGTACTCTGGAGAAAAGAACCTTCAACCGGAACAGCCACTTGGGATTAACAAGTCAAAATAAAGTAGAAGGTTTAGAGAAAGTCATAATAGTCCTGTTTTAACGAACATACCACATCTGTTGCTTTCGCTGGTCCAGACTCTTACAGATCCATATTTCATATACTTAGCCAGGCGTAGGTCGGAAACACATATCTCGAGACAAACCAATTTCTTGCTTTATCTGATATTCAACCGGTGAATCAGGCAACATCCATGTCTCGTGGTTTTGCCCCTATGGTCCCTTTTGTGCTGCGGCTCTGATACTAGATTCGAAAAAGGAGGTATTTTTTAACGCCTCAACGGTTGATAGGTGAGATTAAGGTGTGTTTTGCTTGGGAATGTCAACTTTACTCAATCTGTTAATTTTCTGGCGGGCAATATGATCTAAGCTTGCATAAAAATCGACAGTTAAAGTTCTGCTCTGTGTATGACTTCATCTCTTCAAATCATTTCTGTACCGTGTATGACATTATCTCTTCAAATTACAAGTGCATGGCGTCTTTTCCAATCATATCAGTAATAAGAGAAAAGCTGGAGTTGACAATTAACAGAACCGACAGCTCTCTTACACATCCAAAATAGTGAGATTAGCGTCTTGTAATGAAAATATCAGTGTTAAACTAACGCTATGTTAAACCGAGCTTTATAAGAGCTTCAATAAATCGATTCGTTTTTATTGATCACAAGTATTCCCACTGTAACCCTATTTATTAAAAAATACATGTTGGGGTGCTTAAGTGTGGGGAATCTCCTTAGCTATCTAACATTGACTAACTGGTTTCATAAAAGAAAGTATAATTAACAGCACGGAGATTAACCGTTTAAGTCACTCCTTGTAAGCTTGTCTTAATGTTACACAAAATCTAATACCAGTCGCAATAGTTGTACATGTAATTTGTTTATTTGAGTTTGTTGGTTACACAGAATAATTGAGTTTTTTTTGCCTGATTTCAATTCTTTCTTAGATCTTATAATTTGTTATAACAAGCCACAGAAGGTCATATACTGGATGTACACCACAGAAGTTCATGAGAACCAAATATCCCGGTACTAGTTTGTCCGGAGTTATTTTTAATGTCACCAGACACCTGATTGACATGAACCACATCAATATTTAGATTATAATGCCTCAAAGATTTAACTACTACTGTCTCTTTTAATTCAGAAATTTGTCATTATTCCGTATTTAATTTTATTTTTTAAATTTATCGAATTCTTTACAAATCATCACTAGATACGTGTGTATTGTGTATCTCCACTCATTTTGTTTTCTTAGTTTCTATGCCCTATGTTTAAACACCTAAAAGCCAACCGTCCTGTTGTAAAGAAACAGTAGATTTAGCATATCACATAGCAACCTGTACTAATTGTTTAGATTGAGTTCGTGGTACCTTGGGATATCCGATATTCCTTGTGTAAAGAGGAGAAATCTATAGTCTTTCAGAGAACTCAAGCTGAAGGAATTTCTTCTGGACTAACTACTGCTTTCCTAACATAATGTGCTAACTCGATGCTTTTGAGGAAGCTTTTGTGTTTCTACCAAAAAGTCAAACTAGAGTAGGCCTACAAGAAAATCCACAAAATATACTTGTGACGTATTTTTTTGATGGGAACAACGATTGCTTTTCTATGAAAAAAATGTAAATACATTGAGCTAATTCCATCAATTAGCAATTTGAGGGTCGATAAAGAATTTTACAAACTATTAGCTCTTTAATTTTACATTAATAACATAAGTATCAACAGCAAGTGGATGATAAATCATTTCTGAAAAGTTTATATTTTACATTCAGTTTTGTATACGCCAATACATAATGTTTCTCTGGATGGTCGAAGGATATGGTAAAACAACCCTTAAATTGGGTAGCACTTTACTGGGCTATGTGGGAACCAGTCACTATAACGAACAACACTCACGTGCTATTCGGATTAGGTGGCAGGATTTTTGTTATTCTTACGCAGGTGCATCTAATTTATTTGATTTCTTTGAATTGTTAGTCTTTGATGGACAACCGAGAAGAAACCATATGAAAAACAGCCCGGTGATAGCAACAGTCACAGGAAACGCTCAACCCAGTCGGAAAAGCTTTGCAGGTCTGTCTACCATCAAGTATAATTATGATCAGTCACACGATGTGGATCCGCCAATGGTGGCGTGGTTTTCTCTCGGTTTTCCACCGTATGTAAGATAAAGCGTGATGTGGATAATCTGTCGTCGTATAAGGGACGACGTTTAAACCCATTCAAACAAAAAAGCATCGCTCTCTCAAATGGAATAATATTATCCCGGGGCGACCTTTAAAACGTTTCATGCCAGTTTCGGTTAAAATAAATAAATAAATAAATGAATAAACCAACGAATCACTAACTCAATCAATCAAACGATCTACTGATCGCGATCGATCGATCAATCAATCAATCAGTCAGCCAATAACAAATCAATCAATCAACCAAATAATCAATCAACCAAATAATCAATCAATCAAACAAACGAACAAACTACCGTAATTTACTCATCAGAATGTCCCAGTAGTTGAAATAAAACCATGGTTAACTGCACCAACGGACTTAAATACATAGTGGCAATTCGTGATCTTTGGAAGCACATTCTCACCCACTGATATCCTTCTCTCCGCGCTAATCATAGAACATCTGTTGATTTGTCTTTGCCATAATTTCTACATCTATATTTAATATTTCTCATAGATGCAAACACCCACATAGTGACATTTAAAAATTGCCTTCGCGTGGTTTGTAGAGTGATATCTTAACGCTTGGTGAGGAAAATTGACATACAATCTCAAAAGTTATCTATGGCTAAAATTGGATCAAAAGCACTGACACAAAAATATACGTCCTTATCAATAGAGAGAAAAAATAAACTCTTGTCCAGAAGTTTACATAAATCATGAAAGTTAACATTCTTTAAAATATATATTACATGATTCAGAAAACTTTATCTGTCCAATGTTCAGTTATATCACGATTTATGGGAATTAAATAGAAACTCGCAAAAAGATATATTGTTGTGACATGTATGTGCAAAAAAAAACACGAATTGTTGCCAACCGAATGACAGGACAGAATCAGAGTAGGCCTATATATAAAGTTGATTTCGCAGAAGGAAATACAATTGGTTTATGTGCAGTATACATAGAAGTGAAAATAAAATTGATAAAACATATAGCAAGTGCCATCTAGTTAAATACGCTCACGGCCTGTCGTAGCCGCCCTACACTTCACAACTTGGTGGCTATTTGTTAGTTTACGCCATTGCCTAAATAGTCGGACACTTACAGCCATAGGTTATGGACGTGGAATTTTCGAGGAGGTGTATCACACACATTATGCCCGTCCGTCATGGTAGCCAGTTGGACAGGTGAGTTAAGCTCGTAAGAGCTTCAACAGAGTGTACAATCCAAGCCTAGCTTACTTTAAATCAGTCGATATGTTCCCATGGATCAACTAACATGGTAGAGAACATGGCATTGATACAATCTAGATGGTCTTTACATGTGGGGAATCCCTTTAGCGTCGCGTTCACAAACTTCATATGAAATAAAAGCATCCGTGGTTAGTCAGCCTAACCGAGTAAACCCTATAAGCTTTCAAACATCCACATCAAACTCACTGGTTCTTATTTGAATAGCATCAGTCGGGATCGCGACTATACCACATGAAGTGGGTACGAGCGGAACTAATAATACTCCAATTCTAGGTCAAGGTTTTAGAGAATTTTAAAAGCAGTCAAAGTTATCGAGCTACAGACGTTTTGAAAAGAGGCACGCCAAGTTTGGTACTTTCATACACCATTTTGTCGACCTGGTGGTTTGTATTTAATTGTAAAAAACCTTTCAATTCAGATATAAGGGGTTGTGTCCCATTTTTGGCATTTTCTTTTTGACAGCTGCAACATTGTCTCTATGGGAT
>JAVFBW010141264.1:0-12922 GCA_034783835.1 Mopalia ciliata | reverse complement strand
AACTTGTCTCTGGGAGTTATCTAGAACATAAGATGATTCTTCGATTTTAATTGATCTACATCCCTGTGCCAGTGTGACTGCTTTTAGAAATATATCCATGTATATATTTTATGAAAGCGATTATTCTGTAACAAATTCGCAGATAAACTTGAAATATTGCCTACTACTATTAAGACAACGAGAAGCTACCTATATACTCTAGCTGATTATAATCTTCTATTTTGTAGAAGGCCAGGTGACAACGTGGTCGATATTTACTGTTGGCGAGTCAGTGCCGAACTATGAGAGTTTTGGGTTCGATTCATGGACCAGTTTCAACCTGAAATATTTTCTGAACTAGAATCTGTCCAAACTAGGAAAGTGTTATCCCAAAATAACCCTGTCAATTACTGTTAGTATGGGTCACAGTCATATACGTGAAATTCCCTTTTAACATCGCGAGAAACACCAGTCAATCAAATTTTTGAACTCAAACTGGTAAACCCTTATCAGAGAGCAGCTGAATACTTGATTGTTTACATATTGGCACCTATATATAAGATCACATATTACATGACACACTAAAGAAAAAAGGTTGAAAATGTTTAATTTTGTCCGCCATGTTAGATCCAAGATGGTGGAATAAAACCATGTATAACTGCTTTGTTAGGACAACAACGCGAGAAGCCCAATGTTGATGGTACTCATTCTAGCATAGAGGCTGCTCGTATAACCTACATGTCTGTAACGAAGAACACCTCTTATGTGATTTGTAAAGCAAACTGACAAAAAATCTTAGCCTGGTCAGCAAGTTGTAAGCGAAATGTTAAAGTTCTCGCTAAACATCTTCAAGTATGGGTTACTTTCAAGTAGAGCATCTCGCTGGGTATAATTTCGTTGCAGATGTTGCCTGTCTGTACTATTGTATTGAATAGCCCTATTAATGAAAGTAAACATATATCTTATGTCTCGACTACATTGCGAAATGGACGTTATGATGAATGTGCTCTTGTCCTTAAGCTATCGTGTTCCCAATGCAAGGTGAAACAGAAGATATATGGTCTGCCATCCTTTGTATCTTTCCAAACAAACGAATGAAAAATGAAACGATTGCTATACGGTCTCATGCCCAATTATTGTTGCGCCCGGCCCACGGCCAAAGCCCATCTTTCCGAGCCAAGGTTATGACATGGTCTCTCATTATGAGTCTATAGGCCTACATAGAGAAACCACGTGTTCGGACGAAGCCACAGCCAACCAGAGTGACCTTTGTGTGATGTCCCTCAAATTCGATGCGAATTGCACCCTTAGCTACAGCGTTTAAACGTCGCAAACTGTGTAATCGCCTATATGAAATCTTACTAGCTTATTACGGGTTTAATATCCACATCGAATAAATTTTGTTTTCTTTTACTAGGCAAACATGCCTAAAAGTTGCAGGCCCTTCTCCTTAAAGGTATTCCAGTCTACAGTCATGGCATGTCGGAAAATCCTTCGACACTTTCCGTACCGGTACATTTATCTCGGAGGTGAATGGAAGCAATAATACTGCAAGAAAACCTGTAATGTAAACCGCCGGATGTTTTGTCGCGCATGCGTCGAAATCAACCAAAGTACTAAGCGGATTTGCACACAAAAAACACGCGGAACAAGCCCGTTTCTCGATAAAATTACATTTAAACAAAACATTGTTTCTTTTCTATGTATTACTTTTTGCAAATAAATTAAGTTTCGTCCTTTAAAAATAATGTAGCTCCAATGACGTCATCATATCAACACAAGAATAGCTTTCAGACATAAACAATAAACACGTGGATAACTCAGTCATATATGCTAACGTTTGGCATATCAAATATGTAAATTCTTGTGAATCCTAATGCAACATAATTCTAACAATATTTGTTTAATGCTAAAACCATGCCGAGAATCATGCACTTGAAAATGGTTTTAAAAATAAATCGAAATATTGAATCCCCTTGTATCCAAATGTATCTTCTTTTTTGGGGGGAAGTTTACTTTAATGCATTAAGATTCGGGCGAATTTTAATGTGTCTGAAATTATTTGGAATGCGCAGCGTTTGAATGGACTTTTATAAGTTTCCCTTATATGAAAAGATCTAGGTTGTGCACATAGCCATATACTACGTACGTCTATATGATATACTTGGTTAGAGTTAAATTAACAGTTAGATAACAATTAATTCCGTTCTTTAAAAAATAGCTCAAGGGACAAATGTAATCGAATACACTGAGTCCAAATGTCAGTTTCAGTTTGACAAATATATAGGCTTTTGCTGAGCCTTATCGGTGGAGAGTTGTGAGGGAGCTTCATGTTGCTGTGATGTTCTCAAAGCTAAGGTAAAACAGAAAGCCGATCTGTTTGGGGTATCTGTGTGTATACCCATTGGGTTGGCTCACTGTATGTGGGTAAAATAACATTAAGTACGGCGTTAAGCCCCAATTAAAAAAAAACGCAATGGGAGCCTTTACGGTATATTATTATGCTCATCAAGTTTCGGATTTGGTTTCTAGCTTTGAAGTGCGGATATAAAAACTGGTTTATAGCTTAGCGAATGTGAATATCGTATATGCGAGCTATGTTATAAGCCATTTACTACAAAAAGCTCAGATTCTACGTAAAATATCACGGCATATATACCTTTAACCTATAGTGAATCATTTTTCACATTGATTATCCATCCAGGCATTTGTCATTATTGTTCGTGGCGTTCGTGTGATTTATATAATATATTACCTACACAAAGCATAGCCCTAAATGACTTCTTACCTTTCCCATTTTCTTGTGGCATGGCCATTGTATGTGTCAGGTACCAAAGCCATAACGGCGAGCTCTAAATTACGATAGGTATGTATGACCTGCACTGCATTGCTTTCAATCCGGCCGTAAAATAAATCCTTCTAGGCAGCTTCCAGTCTCAAAATCGTTTTCACAGGTGATTGGTAACATACGGGTGAAGTAAAAGTCATTTTACATAAAATGGAACAATAGTTCAATAAAGAATTATTAACTTTGTTAATGTCTCTTTAGGAAAGGAATTACATTGATATACAGCTGAATGACATAATAGTATAGTTCTGATGTATTTAAACGGCTGCAATTTGTTTGGCGGCGGCCGCACAATTTTCCGCAATTTACGGAATATCACTACATTCAAAACGGTCCAGGTTACGACCAAGCGGTCTATACGCAAACCATGCAGTAAGATGGCGACGGTTTTAAATTTTAAACGAGATTGTTGCATCATTCCTACCGGTCTGTAGCTTTTATGCAGCTGTTTTCGTTTTCTAGATGTCTGTTTTCGTTTTTCGCGGTAAAGCCTGCCCATTATAGCAAGCCGTTTTATCACTTCTACCTTTATTCTACATATGTTGAATTCTTTTCCATATATGTGAAATTCTTTTCCACATATTTAAAATAAATGACTTTATTCTACAAATGTGGAAAAGAATTTGAGATATGTGGAAAAGAATTGCACATTAGTAAAATAAAAGCAAGAGTTATAAAACGGCTTACCATAGCCCATTACTTAAACGAAAGCTCATAAAACACGATATTGTTTTGGTTTGTTACGTTTAAAGGTTGTATTTGATTCACTTTCGTGACAGTATACTGCATTGTGCTATGAGAGTAAGTAGGCTAACAATTAATGAAGAATAAATAAGATCCCCATGCATGTGGCCATTATATCTGGTGGAAACAATAGTAGGGTATGGTTTTCAGCATAACACTTTTAGTATATGTCTGAAATATTTGCTGACAGAATTTGATGAAACAAAAAAAAAAAAAACAACGCGACGAAGGTAAAATTGAAATTAATCTGTGAATTTGTAATTAAGAAATCATATTACCATTCATTTTTGCCCTGTGAGATACATGCAATTAAAATATGAATTTAATGTGCAAATTCGTTTTTACGTTTTCACGTATATGCGACATTGACTACATAGGTACATTTTATATGGTGGAATGCAATGACATCGTTTTATTCCA
The DNA here is from genome assembly GCA_034783835.1 of Mopalia ciliata. Taxonomy (NCBI): domain Eukaryota; kingdom Metazoa; phylum Mollusca; class Polyplacophora; order Chitonida; family Mopaliidae; genus Mopalia; species Mopalia ciliata. The sequence continues at coordinate 8,931 of JAVFBW010141264.1, read as the reverse complement.
CGGAGAATCTGTATTCTGTATTCCATATTTGATTTGGGTTAAATGTCATTTGTGCAATAGTATTTCGCTTGTAGGCTTATATATGACGACGGATTGCTCACTGTTTGTTTGTGTATGTTGGTGCGTATTGACTATTCGCACCATAAAATTACGTCAATTGTTATGTCATTACTGTTAATGTATTGCTATTAAGTATTGTCCACTTTTCACTGTCTTACTTAAATACGATGGAAAACCCGAGAGGAAACCACGATTGTTGGAATCGACTAATTTAAAGTAGTGAGCAGTAGGCTACCTCGGATTCCGAAATGCTTACCACTGAGCCCGTATTCCAAGTTTGCAAAGTAAATCGATTAATATTCAAGTTATTTTGTTCTTAACACCTTTATACATACGCTCATAACATACAGCGGGTTTTTAAAAATATCTATAAACCGTCATATAACCTGTTGATATGGACAGTCCATAGTAAATATGTGTAAAAACTGCTGCATATTGGAGCGTACTTTATACATGGAATTTGCCAAATTAAACAGAGGCGACCACAATTAATGTTTTGCCTATTTTCCTGAGATGCAATCCATCCGTGAATTGTCCTGACATGGCCATACAGATTCCATGTTTTAAGTTATAGAGGAATTGGTTTTCAACTCATCGTGCCTACAACATTTGTGGCAGAGGAACGGTCGAAGTACCGTCACACATTAGTATTTCTAAGTCTCCCCATACTATAGTAGCGGGAAACAGAAACCTAAACAAAATCCGAGCGAATTAAGTAAGGAACTGTTTCGTTAACAGCGTTCGCGTCTCTAATTGCTTTGGTCTTGGTTTGTCACTTGAGGTGAGATCAAACTTTGTAAAAAGACCAAATGTTTAAAGCTGGAAGACAGAAACGTAAATAAAATAATGATGTATCATTGAAGGGTGTTGCGCCCGTTAAGTTGGTTTATGCTCGAATGTGGTGGTCCAACCTAACTCTAACGTATATTAAACAAAAAGTAACTAGTCTCTAAACGTATGACTAAAGGTTAGTTTATTACTATAGTGTATAACAACACTATTTAAAAAAAAAACGTCTTCAGAGGTTTATGCAATCTGTCCTGATACAAGAGATAAAAGATGCGATTCTCGAAACGACAGGCTTTTCTGGCTCAAATTGTAAGATGACTAGCTCGATAGCTGGGAAGGGTTTTTGAGCTTTTGTGTCTGAGTTTTTCAAATTTTGTTTCAGAAGTAAAAAGAAAGAAGCCAAACTTAGATGAGTTTTTTAAGTTCAAATTGTGAGATGACAAGCTTGATAGCTGGGAAAGGTTTTTTTGGTTCAGAAAATGATTCGGAAGTTAACAGCTAGAAGAGAATCGTAGCTTTACATCCGCTAAACTTTCTAACCCAGAACCTTGCTTAAAAGGGACACGGACCATTAACATAACCAGGAACATAGGTCTGAGCATTATGTGTGTATATATTTGGATACTCAGGGAAACAAATATATGTAAATTTTGTGAAGATCCAAAATAACTCGGTGGTTTATATCCTAGAATGTAGCAACTATAACTTCTGGCTTTTGAATGCAGTATTTTTTCAAAAAGGAAAGTTCTTGGACTGAAGAAAATGTTGCCGCAGATGCTATAATTAAAGCGAAATAAATTCGATGTTCTGCGGTTAATCATTTTCGAAATGCCAGGAGTAAATTAATCCAAGAATCAAGAAGTTCTCGGCCAATGACCAGTAAAGGTCTCGTATTCCGTGAGCTATAAACAAACAGGAACACCATGTATGTATACGGCTAATTCTTTCATGTTGAGACCAGACGAATAAAGCAGCTCAATACATTGTACTTGGCAAACAGATCGGTTCAACCAGATCTCAGATTGTTTAAAAACCATGGCTTAATTTCACTGGAATAGAATGGAAAGTCGGAAATACGACCAACCAGAGTTAATCTGGGCAATCCGTATTAAGTCTCGATGTACCAGAGACGGCTTACTTAGTGAATAAGTGAATCGAAATACCCCCAGAGACAGCATCAGTTCAGCCCGAGTGACCTTAATTGACATCGTCTAATTGTAGACGTTTTGCTAGACTGACAAACAAACACAATTAATGGTTAACCTGGCGGGACCAATTCTTTATAATCTTACAACAGGGACTTCACACCATGATGCAACATCTTGAATAACTGGTGTTCAACATCGTGCTAAATGATATTTCACTTATATGACGGCGATATAACTGCCGTAAGACTGAGGGCTAATAAAACAGAATTGGTCTAAGTATTTTCCTTAATTGCAATTTTTTTTTTTTAAATGAAAAAAATATAGATGCTTGTGGATTTGTAACAGGTATACTGGTGAGTGATTTGACGGAATACTTCTATCTTATCTGTTTTCTTAATACTTAAAATTATGCAATGGCGAAAATATTGTTATGCGGAATTTAGTGCAAGTCATTCCGAATGTCATTATTTCACATTTGAAATGAATCCGTTACAGCACTCATAGGTTTCTACAAAGACGAAGGAGAAAAGACAGACAAAAGTGAAAAATGATTTTAAAAAGGTAATTAATTAGAATAATGATAAACTTTATTTCAACACGGGCAAGCTATCAGTGCAAACTGTTTTTCATAGAAATAGGTAATAAATTATAGAAAATACTAACTCTGAGGGTCGTGGGTTCGATTCCCGGACGAGTTGCAACCTGCAAAATTTTCTGAACTAAAATCTGTTCAAACTAAGCAAGTGTTATCCCAAAAAGTGTTATCTTTAAAAAAAAGTAAAAATTTGTTCTGATAAATTGTTGAATACATTATATCGTCAAAGTGTTGAATTAACATCAAATCTCATTTTTCCTTTGTTATTTTGATCGATTGATTAATAGAAATAGTAACGAGTCTAATATCACCCTGTGTAGATGATTTACCGTTTGGCCTACTCTATTAAATCGACTCTCTGTGCTTCTATCGCTATGTTGAAGACGTCTGCGAAATTTCACATAGACAGTCATGACTTAATCCCAACCCCGCCAGGCTAAATGGAAGGCTTGACCTCTCTTTTGTGTTTATTGTATGTTTGAGTTCGATAGACTTCTTATTAAGATGGACATGTAGTTATAAGTAGTCCCGTACGCGGAGTGATAGAAAGGTTGGACTCATTTTATTTTTTGTGAATTGAAGAAAGTAGGGTGCCGTTCATTCTGAGGTTAAAGGAACGAGAGCTGCCCAGGTCAATTGTTTGGCGATTTTTTTACCCACCCAATGAGCACAAGCTTCCAGCATTAACTTTGACAAATTTTAGTAACAAAAATCAGGAAAATAACTTATTTAGCTGTCAAGGGGCTTAATAAGGTAATGTGAGAAAGTAAGCTTAAAAGTTCGTGACATCGTAATCTAGTGATCAATGCCACGTGTTTGTTATATACTTGAAAATTATTGTGTTTGTAGAGATAGAAATTTGTGCTTGGCTCCACCGGTGTTCTAACTCTGGTTACTGGTTAAAGCGGGTTTATGTTCTGCATATACATTGTACAAGTATCAGTTCAATACGTCTGTAATGACTTAACTCGGCATACATCAGCTTTCTATCTTAAGTAAAACGCTTTTAAAGCAGTGTGAACGTTTCTTGTTAGATCGGCTATTTAAGTTAAGGCAGGTAGTTGACCAATCAACCTTGACACTGAGGACCCAGGGATCGAGGCCTTTGTCTGCAGAAAGATTTGAAGTAAGAAAGTTTTTTCCAATACCGAAAATAATTTGAATACTCAGACGCTTAACTGACGCCAAATTTTACTAGGGTTTCCTTCCCGTTTCTCATCGTAATGGACATGGAACAGTGGGAAGGGGACCATCTTACGTCATACCAATGAAATACCGTTCAATACAACGTTAAACCCCAATCAAACAAACACCATTACTTAGTTAAAAATATATTGGGCTCAACAATTGAAATAGTTACCTTTAACTTTGTTTTTTGCATAATTGTCTTTACTGTACTATTTTGACATTGAATAACCATGATTGGAATAGGGGAATATAAAAGATAAGGTCTACTGGTCGATATTTTCTCCAAGAACATGAAAATATTGAGCGTTTAAGGAATGTTGCATCGCATGACGCTGTGATTAAACAACACATATGATGATGATGATGATGATGATAATTTTATTTCAGACTCAAAGTCCATAGGTAACAAATCGGTATAAATGTTTATAAGAAGGGATTGCCTGTATATATATATAATTTTACAAATTATATATATGTAAGCAACAGAATATAAGCAAATGCTACTACAATAAAAATTCAAAACCTATGTAGCAAAAACAACCACCTTGCTTGGAGTGGGGAATACAATTTTAGATACTATGTCGTCTGCACATTGTATCTTATTGTACTGTGTAGTGTGTCATGGGGTTGTCTTGTCTTTGTTTCTTTAAGGTATTTGTATGGCGGCCCATTCGCCCTGATCCTGAAAACTCGTTCTCAGCCACTCCGTGTTTCGGCGTGGCAACATCGGATAAGCATGTCACGTGGCATCGAATATTCCGGTATCATTGGTTAAGCATATAGTCCTACATGCGATACTCCCATTCACGCGGTTCCCAAACTAAGTAGGCTCCAGTATTGGGCTATACCCCCAAACATCTGTACGAGGGGAGGTTGTCCCCGGTTCCATCATTCTTCCTTCTTTCATATATCAATATATACCAACATACACTGCGACGCCTTTTTCAAAGTTAGGTCAGCTTAACTAGATTCAATGTTAAAGGATAAGTTAACTGGCACCGCCGTGAAACACGTATCACGGAAGACTAATAACTAAGGTGCAAAAATGAAACAAATAAACCCAAATAACCTTAAGCCTCAATCAAACAAAATAATGCAGTTTTGCATATTTGGCATACAATAAGTTAAACTGCCTAGATTAATCTGGCATTATGCAGGAAGTAAAACAAAAGTCTTGGATTTCAGACAATGTCAACAATAATTGTTTTCACAAGCAAGTCTTTCTTCATTCTTAAACGATCATCAAAGCATGCCATTCTGTCCGCCCACCTTCACCAGTAAACAAAGACTGACCAGCACGACATTCACTCAGTGATTCCAAACTAGTGCATGCGAAGCTGTGGACGGTGCAATGTTTTTAATTTCCATGATCCTCTTTTCGACAAATAAAAAAGAAAAAAAATAGCGGGTGCATAAGAGGCGCCTGTCGGAGCACTAGATTACTTTTAGTATAAAGGTATGAATAGAAATCCTACTAATGTGTAGGTACCGGGAAATTCGAGGCATGTAAATGCTTTGCTAAAGTTGGCCTATAAGGTTAAGTCAGCCGATTTATTTTTTGTTGCAACAAGTTAAGCCTATGTTATGTGTTGGATATAATCCTTGTGAGGTCGTATGTGTAGAGCTAATCAGCTATTTTGTTACTGAGTCCGAGAGACAGGCGTCATGCAGTTTCTGTGCTTAGCATAGTAGAGCTGTCATAGTTAAAAACGTTCATTCACATATGAATCGTATTTCGAATCTAAATCGAGAAGTGTAATCAGTATGTTAAAAGCCATTTGTTCATTTGTTGTGTTGCAGTGTGATGCACCTTTTATTGGTGGCTGTAGACCATGAACGCTGGTGTCATTTTATAAAGCTGCAGTTGAAACTTATTACTTATTATATAAATTGAATAACCAAATGTTGTTTTTGTCAAAGCCGTACGTTTGTAAGCTGTACATGTTGGATATATTATCTCCCTTGCGTGTGATTAACTGATATGTCCCATATAATTCACTGTGCATATACTTCTATACCATTACTGATGTGTGAGATGTAAGGACACACAAGCCCCGATATAAGTCCCGCATGATATCAGTGAAGTGGAGTTAGTCGAGCAGTGTGGACCCTGTACACATATAAACACAAACATCCCGGGTTGAAAGCTGGTAGGACTGTCAGTGAATGGGACCCCTTCAGGCTATATTAACCCAACCCACAATGGCTGGACAATGTTAAAACTCTTATTGTTGATGATAGGCTGCTGTCTTTTTGTGCCTTTGGCAAGTGCAGAAGTCAACCAAAAGTCGGCGTCTAAAGATAGTTAGCTTGACCTTTCCGCTCTGTGCTTCCAAAGAGACCGTAAAGAAGAGTGTTGGATATATAACCGAGACAAACCGTTTCTATGTGAACTCGGCAAGACGACAGAAGACCAACATATTAGTGTTACTATATAGTTTTCTTTACGGAAGACTGCCAAATTTTCAGCACTACGTTCGCTCTGGTTAAACCCTCTTCACCTAGTTTCCATGGTAATTTAGTATAACTATACCGTCCCTGATAGACTTTACAGCTTTGGCTTGAACAAGTGAAAAGTGGTAATACTGGTGAATTCCTGGGATATTCCTCCCGTAACGCTATTACTCTGTTTATTGGATAGCAGGGTATTGCTAATATTTTGGCCTGTTGCTGACAGTTGTCGGCGTTCGGGTAGCATAGCTTGGTTAAGGGGAGGCTGCCTTCATGTCGACTCTGAGACCTGTGCCGAGAAGCTGGAAAGACTTGAACTGTAACACGGAGAGAGAAAGCATCGAGTCTAAGACAGTGAATAAGCATGGCACATCGAAAGAGACGCCACCCATTAATTCTACTGGTCTTTCCATAGATTCGAAACGCTTAACAGGCCAGAATAACAACCTGCCTCCTATTACGAGGACTGGAATTTTACGAACTTCCTCATCGCCAAACATGGCCAGTTTACAGGAAATCCAAAAACTTCTGAAACAGAAAGATGAAAGGATTTGGGAAATGCAAAAAATGCTAGACGAAAGGGATACAAAAATTGAAGAATTAAAAAGTCAATTGCACAAATATCAGTCAATTCTGCCTCAGACCGGTGCTCCGTTCACCGGTGGACGAAGAAAACATCGTGCACAGGGTATCTCTGCCGAACCCCAGTCATTATTGTCATATCAGGAATTATCCAAACAGGTCTTCAGAAAATATTCCAAGGCTGATCGGTAAGTTATTGCTTATCATGTATTGTTTATACCAAATACTATAAATAAATGAGGGCACTGGCAAACTTCCTCCCTTTTGCTATAAGCATACAGAAAACGAAAAAACTTCATGGCTGCAATCAAACTCGGTACCTTAGACTTGTAATTTATTGGACTTTATCTGAAATTGAAAGCCACTGTATTATATATATTAACCCATATAGCATTGCAAACATATAAACTTTTTTGTTGCCCAGTTTTTATTCAAATGTGTCAACAGTTTAGTTGTTAAATTACTGTCATAGTTAAAGTGAACTAAGTTCTCTTCGCGTAAACGGTGCTCTCTGATAACGGGTTGTGTCGGGGATAAGCCGCTCTCGAGGTCGTTGTAAGAGTTATCATGTACAGTAAACACCGCATAAATACTGTACAGGTGGTAATGAGTTGACCATGCACTTCACACACAAATACCTTGTTTATATATAGCCCTTAAAAGTTTGTATTGCACATGGCTAACTGCTTGCTGCTATATTAAGCTCGTAAATCAGAAAGTCAGATTTCGATACAAGTTAGTGAATAAATGGAGTGCAACAGGTAGGCGAACTGCAAACACCCAGTGTCCACACATACATTAATAGTTCAACGTGTTAGTTGTACTATAGTGAAGCACCATCGTGATAGTATGAAGTAACATACACCGACGACCCTTTTTACCTCATCGTATATAAATCTACATATTTAATTGCATTCTGGGCGGCTATTGTCTCTTATTTGGCTATTGCAATTACGCTTAAATATTCCACAACGACATTGCGATTCTGTTACTATATATACTCGGATAGCCATACGAATGGGATCATCTCACCTTTGTGTCATGGGCAGGATTTAATTTTAAAAAAGCAGATAAACACAAAGTATTAATTTTGTATATGCAAAAATATGCATTTATACGATGTACTAAGATTTTTTTGCCTGTGAGTTTAAATAACCCTGAATCGAAGTTTATTTTTGTAAATGGCATATACACACACGTATTTCTTGTAACAGGTAAACTGTTGAAATTATCAATAAAGCAATAGTAAAACTATCACACAACAAACAACTTTCCTATCCTGCTGTATAGTACCTTAGTTACGGGTAACTGTAAGTGTGTAAGTGATTTGCTGACAGACTTGTAAGGGGGGAGGCAGGAGGGATTTATCACCTGATGAAGTTGGCAACAATGCACTAACATACCGGTTTTTATTAAAACTAGTAAGTTCCAATGACTGTTAATAGTATTGTCTCAGTGTGTGTCGGTTGTCACATGTTGGTTAATGCCTGGTTTGAATGGATTGTTGAATAATCATGGAAACCGGTCATCTATTGAAACTATTGATTGTTGGACAACGTTGGATATAAAATGTTGGATATAGCATGCTATATCCCAGGTGCAACATATGTGATATGCTCTATTATATCACCCAAAAATATCGATTGCTGGCTATTTGGGCAGTTACTTTTTTGATAAATAGGTGGTATTGTTACATCCCGATTGATTTGACATCTACACTTACACATCCGCAAGGAAGGGAATCCTTATGGTAGTCTATATGTGGTAAGGGTGTATATGAGCTGACGGGCCGGTGTTATTCCTATTTCTGGGTGTTCTAGGGACATCGTTATGAAGTAGAATACACGCAATATACACCTCGTGTTTTGTTGACTGTAATCTGTTAAGAACTTATGGTATTTGGAGCTATCAACTACAGCTGATGTTTAGCTGTGTTATACCGTGTGTTAGAAGTGAACAGACCAACAGCCTGAAGGGTATCACTTTGGCTCTTCCTCTAATTACTTCACACTCTAGCTGCTTACCGACTACACTAATTCAGCTGTTGAAATAATAGAGTACAAGGAGTGAAAGCAGGGCCCGGGGGGGGGGGGGGGGGGGGGGGGGGGGGGGGGGGGG
>JAVFBW010141253.1:0-12923 GCA_034783835.1 Mopalia ciliata | reverse complement strand
GAAGAAACAAACGCACTGACTTCCGGTAGAGGCGCGCTATCTCGGCTGATTTCCGGAGGGTTGATACGAGGGAGAATCGGTTGATTAACCTAACTTTTTTATGTTTTCTTTCAATGAACAGTCAATTACAGATTAATACTTTCTGCTGGTTACACACGGACTCACCTGCAGTACAGGTGACTTGTGAGAATGTAGGGTTTTCGTACTGATCCACAGCGTCTTCTATTACAATTCTACCTTCTGCTACACACTTCTCTGCAAACAGGTAAAGACATAGCTTTGTTTGTAAATTTGACAAACTTCATTCTCAAAGGTATTTCACTTATGTGATGATGAATTGTCAACTTCACATAATTCCTGCCAAATTACATTGGCAAACCAAGAGGAAACCTTGTACAAACCAACCCTACGCTTACCAGAGCCACATTGTGTGAGTCTCTCATATACCTGTTGGTCGAGACAGGCTCAATCCCATGAATGGTACATTGAAGTAGGATTAGTTAGCACACCTGCTAACCACTAAGCCACAGCAACAGGCCCATAAAGGCATGGACAGTTCAATGATACTGACAGATACCCGATTAAAACACCAGTAAGTCTCAATAACACTAGCCACAACATGACTTGCTTATATACCTGATGATCGACAGGCTGACTCGATCCAGTGAACGGTACATCGAAGCAGATTAAGTTTAGTAAGCGCACCAGCTACCACTAAGCCATGGCCATTATCACTAGCAGTATTTAAGCAAATGCACATGTTCTTTTTATTCACTACTCAGCCTTCTTAGGCACAGCAACTCCCACTAAAACTCAAATAAGGACAATTAAGATTGTGGAGAAAAAAATAAGAGAATACGAAGATGTTGCTGAAGGGGAAATTTTTGTGAAATTCTCAATAGGAATTTGTCCCCAGTCTTTCACAAGAAACAAAGAGAGGCTTCAGAACTCTGTATGTAATTCTGCCACAAAATAAATTTTTAGCCATAGTGAGTAGAAAATGTTTCGCTTTTTTCCTTTTGATTAACTGCTTTGCATCTTTGAAAAGCCTTGGTTCTGTTGTTGGGCAAATAATTTTATTTAAGTATTACACATCCATTACAAGCACAAGCTTTACAATAAAATGGCTTGCTTGATTATAAAACACAATTATTCTACACTGTGCTACAAAAAGATATCCAGAACAGAAAATTCACCTAGAATTCTTTTATGCAGATCTGAGAGTTTGTTTTGTAATTCCTCCTCTGTACTCTTCTTCTCTGCTAGAGTCTGTTCCAGCTGACCCTGGAGAGAGAGACCCTGGGTACGAGAGTCCTGTAACTGCTGGTCCAGACTGGTCTGTTCTGATCTTAGCTGATCTAACTGACGCTCCAACTCCTAAACACAAAGAAATACATACATAAGTAAACAAGGCACTGGATTGTGTGAAATATAAATCTAAACCATTAAAAAAACAACAGCTGATTTAACAACCAAATCTAAAAGACTATTTGATTTTGGGTTTAATGCTGTACAATGTCTTAGCTAGCATTGGGAATCTGCCTGTCAGAAATCCCTATTCTAGGAAATATTGCTTGTACAAATTTGAAATTTTCCCGTCTTTTGACATGTTAAAATTCAGAATGTCTACTAGTCATTTCAACCATTTTTTAGATATCTGGCCATCTCTAATGACAAGTCGACAGGCCTTTAGATAAGACTATGGTGCTAAGACTATGAGTAATTCATGCCAGCTCAATGGGTGAAGAAATCTCCCTTGACAGCACTGGCAAAATCACAGACACCACAAACACATGGGATTCCATCTTCCTATAGCAAGGGTCAGAATGTGTAAGAGGCAAACAAACTCAATGCTACAATCTTCTTTTCTGCTTCGGGAAGATGATGGGCTTTACGTTACCCTTAAAACCTTAAATCAACACACAACAGGTAATGTTTAAGGTGAGAGCTTCGCGTTACCCCGGCACTTGCAGAGATAAGAGACAACACGAAGCCCATCTTTTTGTGATGCCATTGCTGGTTGCTAGATTGGGGGGTTTAACATTGTACTCAAGTTTATTTTACTTATATGACATCAGATTGTCCACTTCACAATGCACCAAGCCTTTTTACGGTGGAAAACCGGTAGAACGTCATCAAAACCACCCGGGCGAGTGCTGGAGCCACAACATGTGACTCACTCATATACCTGATGTCATATGAGTGAAATAACCTTAAGGGCAACATCAAACCCCAATCCAGCAAACAATGAAAGCAGGGCAATAGTAAGCTTCCCCTAAACTACTTGCCTATATCTGAATAATAATTGTTCAGAAATATACCTAATAAGTACATGAAAACATGCTTACAATGTATGAAATTCCCTATACTAAGTTTGCTACATGTACAAGTCTTTACCATCCCAATAACTTGTGTAAATATTTATTAACATTAAAACTACAAGTAAATGTCAATCCTGATAACTCATCATAACGCCAAATTGTAAAACTAGACTTGATTTCATTAAGAATAAGGTACAGTGAATTGATCTGAGACAGTGAAACAAATATAGGGGAATATATATTTCTAAAAGTAATCACACTGGCACAGGGATGTAGATTAATTAAAATCGAATAATTATCTTATGTTCTAGAAAACTCCCACAATACTATTTAACAACCATTATACTAGAGCAAGGAGCAAACTGTCTCCAGCTTAGATGCTATCATCAACAAAAAAATCGCCTCATTACATGTATAATGGATTGGATAATCTGAATTAATGTTTTCAAATGTAACTCTAAACATTTGACACCTGTTTAACCAGAACACCTGAATGGGTGAGGGAAACCAACCTCAATGCCACTGGTAAAGACATTACTGAACACTCACAAGACAGTTTGTTTGTTTGATTGGCGTTTAACGTCGTACTCAAGGGTATGTCACTTATATGATAACAGATTGTCCACGTCACACGGTTCCTTGCCTTATTACATTGGAAAGTCTGGAGTGAAGCTCGTAAAAACCACCTCCGTGATTGCCGGAGCCACATATTGTGACTCCCTCATACACCTGAGGGATGACAGACGGACTTGATCCTGTCAATGGTATACCAAAGTAGGCTCAGAAAGTGGACACGCTAACCACTAAGCCCTGATCAGGGGCCTCACCAGACAATATAAAGGTATTACAAAAACGATCAGCTTCTTGTCTCTCCTTAGCTTGGAACCATGCCTTAAACTCCCACAAAACAATAGCGTTTACCACAAATCTGAACATATGGTATATTTAACATCAGAAGAACACACTGCCATATTCACAATGTACCATAAGTTAACCATAGTTTAAACGGCAAAGTCACACAAACATATACACCTTTTTTCCACACCCTGTACAAAGAAATTACCTTAGTTTTGCTCAGAATGTCAGGACTGGACTGAAGTGAAGCAATCTGTAGGGAATTGTCGTTTAAAAGTGGCAAAATTATATTTTTTTTCAGCAACAGAATACCTTAAGATATACAAAAGGACACCAAGTTTGAACCAAGGCTATTGCAACACAAACAAGATCATGCTTACAAGAAAATGACATCATTCAGTCAATCAACAAAACTTGACATGCCTTAGAAATAATACAAAGATTCCATGCTGCCAAACGGAAACGAAAACAGAAACTCAACATAAATTTAAAAAATGCAACAACAACATAAATAGTTTTTTAAGAAATCCAAAGCAAATATTCGTTCAAATTTTCAGCTCCATTAACAGCTTTCAAAACAACAAAATGGCCATAGATACAACACAAAGATGTCATGCTGCCAAGAAAGTAACAAATATACAGTATTATTTTTTTTTAAATGCAACCACAGCAAAAACAGACAGAGAAACCCTAATGAAATACATGTACTCCTCCAATAACTCAAATTGCAACTTTTCAAAAGAACAAAATGTCAAACTATGCAATGTGATTCAACTTCAAGGAAGGAACACTGCAAACCCTCATGCTTTAAATAAAGCCAAACAGACAAGCTAATTTTGATTTAAGTAAAAAAGATATCAAAACGTCTCAACACAAACTAGAATCTTCTCAACAAAGACCAGAATCTTGTTAATACAACACAGAATCGTTTAACAGAACCCAGAATGTTCTCAACAGAACCCAGAATCTTCTCAACAGAACCTAGAATCTTCTCAACAGAACACAGAATCTTCTCAACAGAACCCAGAATCTTCTCAACAGAACCCAAAATCTTCTCAACAGAACCCAGAATCTTCTAAACAGAACCCAAAATCTTCTCAACAGAACCCAGAATCTTCTCAACCGAACCCAGAATCTTCTCAACTGAACCTAGGATCTTCTCAATAGAACCCAGAATCTTCTCAACAGAACCCCAAATCTTATCTTTCAAAATATAATTGTACATTCTTAATCCTGCTTCAACTATAACCGTCATTCCTGTCATTTTATAGTCCTACAACTTTCTTCTGTATAATTTGCATATGAAAACACCTTCTATGCATAGACAACACCTACGCAAAAAGCTGATAATATTCCACCGGAGATCAATAATGTTTCAGTTGTTAACTTTTCATAACAGTGTCTGAAAAGTCATGAACAAATTTCTTACTTCACAATTTTATAATTATACATGTTTATTACTCCCTTCCTACCTCTTTCTGTTTTTCAAGCTCAGCACTTTTTCCCGTCAGAGTTGTAAGCTGCGATGTCACATCGTCTGCGCTTTTTTGCAGCGTGTTTTCTATGACCTTACGTTCCTCCGACATTTTATGCAGCTCAATCTCAGCTTTCTGTCATGCAACATGCAGGATCAACAAGGGGAGATAATCAAGGACGCAGGGGTAAGAAAAAAAATAACAGTTATTTTATAGTGCTATGATGCAGTAAAACAAAATTTGATTATTAATTGTTGTATGCACATGTCATTTATACAAATACATCACCAAAGATTGTTTAAAGCTATGTTTCCCATTGTACAGACACGGATATGAAAAAGCATACTGGCATAGAAATAAGGGTCTGTTGTCAGTTATTTAAAAACCCTCCCTATTTTAACAATTCAAATTTTTTTTTCGTATCCGCGCCTGTATGTGAACAGTTCCTTTAGAATCCTTGATCATGGAAAAGGCACATTTAACAAATTAAGCATATATTCTCAGTTCTCAATAAGTAAAGGCACATTTTTATTCATTTAAATTAATGCAGTAATAGCATCGATTATAACAGTTATAATTGCATTGACTTGTATCTGCATCCATTTTTATTTATATCAGAATTCAACTTAATTTTGGAAAATTAGTACATACTTGTAGTAAAGAAATACTGGATCGAATACTCATGTTCAAATACTACAGAGTATTCTTCTTAGATTAATATTTCAAAAATATATATTTAAGGTAAAAACAAAATAGTTCTATCCAACAAAGACTTAAAAACAATTTTTCTTTTTCATTCTATGAGGGTCACACAAGGATTTACCAAAGATTTTTTATTCGTGAGTCGTATTAAAGACTATTTCACTTATTTAAGGACTACGCTTTGCAGGTTATTGGTGGGAAAACAAAAAGAAACCTGGTAAAAACCTTCCCACATCTTTGTGAAAACTTAATGTGCCATGAATCCAGTACACTGAAGGGGGTACAGCAGTCCAACACACAACTAACTGAGCTACATCATTATCCCTCTGGAGGATTAACAATGTTTATTTAATTATCCATTTCATGATTTGGTTTCATTTAAAAGCAGCAATATTTCAACTAATTTCCACTCACGTAAGTATTAGATTCAACGATATCATCTTATGTGACTAGCAAAGATTATACCTTTATTGCTTGTTCTTTTTCTTCCACCATTCTTTTTTCACTTGACAACTGTTTATTTGAGTCCGCATTCTATAACCAAAGAATAAACTAGAGGTAAAAACTAGGAAAAAGTTAGTGATTTTAGATGGTATTTGGTAAATGTAATAATATGATAAATATTTAACCAGTATTATTATCACACAAAGGCATTTCATGGTTATTTATTGACAATGATGCTGACATCTGCTTGGAAACTTTAATTGTGCATGAATCCAGAAGTTCTATATATATACCTTGTGTTACTATCCCTGGTTCTAAACGTCACTCAAAGAAGGTATACAATATTTATATCTTAATAAAATTTATCCAATTAAATCTGGTTTAAAATTAGAATCAAAATAACTATTTCCGCTGATTGTTTGTTTGTTTGATTGGGGTTTAACGTCGTATTCAAGGGTATTTCACTTATATGATAATGGCGGATTGTCAACTTCACACTTCACCTAGCCTTATTATGGCAGAAAACCGGGAGGAAACCTAGTAAAAAACCACCCTCATGATTGCCGGAGCCACATGCGACTCGTTCATATACCTGATGCTTGACAGGCGGACTGGATCCCGTGAACAGTAAATCAAAGCAGGCTCAGTTAAGAAAGCGTGCACGCAATCACTAAGCCACGGCCGCAGACCCTATTTCTGCTGAAGTTTTGTGACCAAAGGTACTTTTGAAACAGGACTACAGTCTAAATAATGCAATTTTTTTTATCTTGATCTGGATTGTTTAGAAGTAGGGTAAAACAAAACAATGTAAATTAAATAATTCAACGTCTAGAGTTGACTTCTGCTTAATAGATGAAATCAATTACATAATTAATAAATAACTCATTTTCACTTAAAATGTTATCACAAGGAACTATAATCTATTTCATCATTCTAGTCATATTTTAATTTATTTCAGTCTAAAAAAGTTTTTATTGAGCATTGTTTTAAAAATATCCTACCGTTCGTAACAATTGCACATGTTCTTCTCTTAACTTCGTATAAATATCTTTCATCTTTTTGAACTTTTCATCATTAGCTTTGGCCTGCTCTGTGAAAAAACAAAAAATCAGAAATACATGAACAATAAGTTCTCATCCTTATCAATGCCTTCTCCTTCAGGAATATTGAAGTTTGTTAACTCCAACACTCAAGTTTGTTTGTTTGGGGTTTCACTTCGTACTCAAGGGTATTTCACCTATATGAAGACAGATTGTCCACTTCACACTATCCCTTGTCTAATAACTGTGGAAAACCAGACAAAACATCCTTTAAACCACCACCGAGATTGCCGTAACCTCATCGTGTGACTCCCTAATGCACCTAGCCTTATTACAGTGGATTGTTTTTGTTTGTTTGATTGGTGTTTAACGTCGTACTCAAGGGTATTTCACTTATATGACGACGGACAAATATAGAACATCACAAATAAAGCTGCTCCCCGTTACCCTTTAGCTCTGCGAACACCAGGGCAAGAGAAAGCAACCTCTTTTCTCGCCTCTTATGATCGACCGAGGAAGCCGAGGGAGTATTCTGCAGGGCCATGGCCCACCTGCTCCCTCAAGGGGTTATTACAGTGGAAAACTGGGAGGAAACCATCCCCACTATTGCCGGAGCCACATGACATCTTGTGACACGTTCACATACCTGCTTTTCGACAGACGGACTCAATCCTGTGAACAGTACATCGAAATAGGATTAGTAAGCGCACTCAGTTACCACTGAGCCACAGCCGGGAAACTGTTCATCATCCACAGCGACAGACCATCCATATCAAATATAAAACTGATCATGACTTCACAATAAGAAATCTATAACCTTTTGGAATCTAATTTTAATAACTCCGTTCAATAAGCTTACTTTCCACTTCCACCAACTTTGCTGAGGCGGCTGTGTTCTTCTTCGCCTCTGTTAATTGCACAAGTAATAATCGTTTAGCCTGAAAAATAACCAATAAAATGATATCAGTCAAACATGCTTTATTTCAACAGTTTATAGACTAATATGTCCTGTTGTCAACTTATTTGATAATTTCTGATCATAAATTTGGTAAAAAATACAAGCTTAAAATTCAAACCAAGCATCTGAGGAGATTTGGCGCAAAAGAAATATTATATGGAGTATTTTCTTACCATTGTGTGTAATTGTTGTTGCCTCATAGCATAGCAACTTCAATTTTAGCGTGTATTTTGAGTTCATATTTGTGTATTCTTCATACATTTTGTGTACAAAATACGTAAGGTAGGCAGGTTTGATCTGGGTACAAAAAACTGACTGCTGTATTAATCTGTGGTAATCATACTTTTCAAAGAAATACTGATGCTTCTCTAAGTTACCTTATTTTCTTCCTCTTTCTCATCTAGCAGTTTTTGAATGTCCTCCTCCAATTTTTGTATTCTTTCTTTTAAAGCAGAGATTATTCGGAAATCCTACAACAAAATTGGCCACATGTATTTGTTTGTTTGTTTGTTTGACAACGTGCCAGCCCAATAGGTGAAGGAAACCACCCTCAACACCACTGGCAACAAACAAAGACAGGACAGGACAAAGACAGGACGCAATACAGACACCACAAACAGATCGGCTTCCTGTTCCCATTTAGCTCTGAGAGCACCAGGGAAACAAGAAGCTCCCTCCAACCACCCGTTGGCCACATGTAAAACTTTACTTATGTACATGAAAATGTCGATAGATGTTAATGATAATTTTTCTGTCTTTTTAGAGGCTTATCAGTATTTTCATTATTTTGGGATAATACTTTCTATGCTATAATTGTTATAACATAGTAGTATAATGAAAATATGCTATACCTGTTATAACACATTAGTATAAGCAGTCATATTTTTGGGCTCTTACTTCTGCTTTGACTCTTTCTAGCTCTTCCCTCAACTGATTCACCTCCCTCATCAAACGTTCTATTAACATATCCCTGCAACAAATTTATAGTTATAAATATAGTATGGTTGTAGTGTATATGCATGTTGACCACATATCAATGGTAATATGACTGGAAAATATCAGGAATTCTGCTCTTTTTCTTTTTAATTGTTTTACAAATAATTCAAAACCCACATATTTGGTTTAGTCAATATATATTTACAGGTAACTGTGTAGTCTTGTCAATTAAATATACAATGAATTGATTTATTAATTAATTGGTGTTTTACACCAGGCTTAAGGGTAGTTCACTTATATGTTATTGGTGTATTCCTACAATAATTGACACTAGCACATCAAAGATGTGAAGCATTTTAATAATGTAATTTTCCGCCAGTGGTAAGTAATGACAGCATTGCTACTCTTCAAACGAACTGCCCACAGCCAAAGGGCAATATATAATGAAATATACGACTTAAATTTGCAGTAAAGTTAAATTATCTACAATGTATGTATTCAATTCAATGTATTTCCCACATGTATAGTAAACCTCCGTCATACCCCCTTACCTTTCATCTGGCTCTGGAGGAGGGGGTGGGGCTCCGTTGAAATTAAAACTGTTCCCTAAAGCAGTGTCTCCAAATGCCTGGTCGAATTTGTCACTTTCATCGGAGGCCTGCAAAAGAAAATTTGTATTTAGAGTAATCAGGAAGTGTTTTAATATGAATTTGTTTCTTTGATTGGGGTTTAATGTCGTACTCAAAGGTATTCAAAGGATTGTCCACTTCACACTGTACACAGTGGAAAACCAGGAGGAAACCTCAGAAACTGAAAACCACTACTGTGATTGCCTGGGCCACAACATGTGACTTACTCATATACCTGATGGTCGACATCCGGATGACGGTAAATCGAACAGGTTCAGTTTAGGAAGCGCACTCGCTACCACGAAGCCACGTCAGCCGGCCCATTGCAAGATGCAACTGCCACCAAGTATTGTGTCGCTCTGTGACCCAAGAGGCATCAGGACACATGAAGCACCCACTGACTAACTGTAAAACTATTTATCAGTTATAGGAAAAATTCAATATGTGTAGGCTCTTTATTTTAATTAGAAGGTTCTTTTGATTACCTCTGAAGGAGCTGTATCTATTAGGAACCCTGTTGATTCTGTCTCAGGGGTTTCAAGTTCCGGTTCCTCGTTTGGAACCACTGCGACAGGTTTAACATGCTTACTAAAGTCAGCGGCAATCAGGAAATTGGGCGGCTCCTGAAAAGAAACAATATACATGTAATGCTTGTTTGTTTGTTTGTTTGATTGACCAAAACCATAAACCCACAATTGACAGGCAGATTAATTACATGGCGCTTAGCTCTCAGAGGGCAGCAGAGTATAAGTTTGTTTGGTACAACCTTGTGGAATAGCTATTACAGTACAATGCAGATGGCCAGTCTTTCCTTTACAGTTTTTAAATTTTGATTCGTTTGTTTCTTAGATTGAGGTTTAACGTTGTACTGAAGGGTATTTTACTTTTATGATAAAGGATTGTCCATTTCAGCGGAAGACCGCAATTGCTGGAGCCACATTTTGTGACTCACTCATATACCAGAGCGTATGGATCCTGTAAACGGTAGACCGAAGCAGGCATAGAAAGTGCACTCACTAAGCCACGGCCGTGGGTTGTATTGTAGTGAAATAATTGTCCAACGGTTGTTTGAAATATTGTCCAGTTTTGGAGGGAAATGGCCCATCTAATGCTACAGCGAATATCAACTATTCAAGTTACATTGCAGCATCAATAACTGATTAAAGCAGAAATGATCTTGCTGCAGCTGGAGTGTGATTTCTGAAGTTATTTTGATGATTTTGTTATATACTTTTTTTTACCTCTGGTAGCACTGGTACTTGGACTAGATTTTTGAAGTATTGCAAGTTGCTGCTATGATGGTAGAACTCTTTGAGTTTTCTGTAACAGTCCAGAAACCTGTCTCTGTGTCCTGCTAGAGTGTCGGGCGGCAGACCTGAAACATAACAACAACAGACTGATTGAATGAATGGTTTTTTTGTATTTCGCTAGTATGATGACCATGTATTGCATTTGTTTGTTTGTTTGTTTGATTGGGGTTTAACGTCGTACCCAAGGGCATTTCACTTACATGACGTCATGCAAGCCCAATGGGTGAAGGAAACCACCCTCAACACCACTGGCAACAAACAAAGACAGGACAGGACAAATACAGGACGGGACAAATACAGGACGACAACAACAGGACGCTCTGAGAGCTAAAGGGCAACATAAAGCTCCCTCCAACCACCCGCCCATGTATTTTGAGTCTTTGTTGGATTATTTTTTTTGATGTGGGTTTAAAGTCGTACTCAAGGGTATTTCACTTATACCATGACGGATTGTCCACTTCACACTTTTCCTTGCCTAACTACGGTGGAAAACCAAGAGAAAAACTCGTTAAAAAATCCCCAGCTATTGTCGGAGCCACATCTTAGGACTTAGCTTAGATGGAAAATTTATGTTCCTCCAGAGACAAGTAGACTGACATTATGACTACGCTCAGAACATACCAAAAAGGATATAAATAAAAACAATCAAACATATTTGATAAAAAAGGATACAAATAAAAACAGTGTTGGACAATTTAATGAATCAAATTATTAATTGAAATACAATTAGCAATTTTTTTTCAGTTATTTAATTAGCTATGTTAACGAGCAGATTAAGTGTACTTACTAGAATGAAGTTTGAAGAGAGATTTGACGAGATAATCATAAAGCTGACACGAGTCTTGTATACAGAGAATCAAGGGAGCTAATCGGCACTGGCCTGTGTTCGTCATGGAGTTAGATCGGGACAAGTCCAATGAACTGAATACTGAGAAAAAATTTTGAACCATAATTATATTGGCAAAATAGTCATGTACAAGTATTTTGATAGGAGAACAGCTCAAAACCTGGATAGATTTCTACAAAAATTATACAAATGGAGACTGCCCAACAGAGCGTCTTCGAGCTGCCCGTAAACTCATTTTGTAGCCATCAAGTACCATCGAGCTTTTCATTGAAGATAGCATCTTTGGGATAAACCGGCCACATAATTATAATACTCTACAAAAAGAATCCAGCTGTTTAAAATTTAATAATACGGTGTTTTGATTTTGATTAAAGAATGATTAAATTTATAAATATCATAATCTAATCTTAGGACATTACAGCATAGTCCTGGTGTATTTATACAGCAGTAATTTGTCTGTTGACAACCACACAATTTTTCAGTAATTTACCAAATATAACTACATTTAAAATGGTCCTAGTTTATGACCAAGCAGTCTATACACAAGTCTGACATAGAGGTAAGAAGGCGACGGTTTTAATCAAACACCCTTCATAGCTATGAGAGCAGCATGTCAACTGGTCGGTAGTTTCCTCCAGCCATTTACAGAAAAACAAACACGATGCACTTTGATTTAAATCTTGATTTAAAAAAAAAAAGTATCAGCAATACATATTAATGTACGATCTGAAAGAAATATAGGGTAGCATACATAGTGTTATGTAGAAAGACTTTTTTTTTTCATGTCGTGGCAATTGAGGAGGAACTTTTGTAGAAATGTCAAAAATTGATAATAAGGCCCACTTAAAAAGTTATAAGACACTGTAGATGAAAATAAAATTACAAACCTAAATTTTGAAGTATCAGAATTTCATCCATGTAATCCAACATATCACAGGCAAGCTCAAAACTGAAAGGAAACATTAGGGACACAATTAGTTTGTTTTTATAATTGATGGTTATTTAATTGACTGATGGCATTGACCAATGGTTATTAAGTAATGATGCCATCTAACATCACACATATTATACAGATTAATATTGCTTTTTTGTTTGGTGTTTTGTGCAACATTGATAGTTATCTCCCTTAGACATAGGTGGTTATCTCTCTTTTATATTGAAATAAAATGGTTTGATTGGGGTTTACCGTCGTACTCAAGGATATTTCACTTATATGAAGATGTGCCAGCCCAATGGATGAAAGAAACCACCCTCGACACCAAACAAAGACAGGACGGGATGAATACAGGACGACAACTACAGGACGCGCACCAGGGCAACATGAAGCTCCCTCCAACCTTCAACCGCCTGCGAAATAAAATGGTGGTACTATTCAAAATGGGGGGGGGGGGGGGGGGGGGAACTGG
>JAVFBW010141242.1:0-12923 GCA_034783835.1 Mopalia ciliata | reverse complement strand
CCTCGGGATGTGTTTGTGTTTTGTCAGGGGGGTCGAGGTGGTTTTTTTCACCAATTGGGCTAGCACGCCTTCTGCGTTAAAAAAAAGCAAACAGTTAAAAAAAAGCGTATGTAGTCATGTGAATCTGATAAGGTTGTGTTAATCGTTTACAGGTCGGGTGAATCTAATACATGTACAGGTAATGTGAATCTTATACGGGTTATTTGAATCTTTTACAGATTTGATTTCTTATTCAGTCATGATTCACATGACTTATGCAGGTCAAATGAATCTTATACAGGTCATTTGAATGTTTTACAGGTCATGTGATCTTATACAGGCCATCTGAATCTAATACATGTGCAGGTAATATGAATCTTATACGGCTCATGTGAATACGTAATAGATATACAGGTAATGTGAATCTTATACGGGTCAATTGAATATTATACAGGTTTGATTTCTTATTTAGGCGTGATTCATATGACTTATACTGGCCATGTGAAGAGTAAAAGGTTACGTGAATCTAATTACGTACAGGTGATGTGAATCTTATACAGGTCATTTTAATATTATACAGGTCACATGAATCTAATACATGTACAGGTAATGTGAATCTTATATGGGTCATTTGAATCTTTTACAGGTCACATGAATCTAATACATGTACAGGTAATGTGAATCTTATAAAGGTCATTTGAATCTTTTACAGGTCACGTGAATCTAATATATTTATAGGTTATGGGAATCTTATAAAGGTCATTTTAATATTATACAGGTCACATGAATCTAATGAATGTACAGGTAATGTGAATCTTATACAGGCCATTTGATTCTTTTACAGGTCACATGAATCTAATATATTTACAGGTTATGGGAATCTTATAAAGGTCATGTGAATCTTATACAGGTCATGTGAATCTTATACAGGTCACGTGAACCTTATACGGGTTGTGTAAATGTTATATAGAGTTGATTTCTTATTCAGTCAGAATTCTTAAACCAGTCATGCGAATTTTATAAAGGTCATGTGAATCTTATATAGGTCATGCGAATCTAATACATGTCATGTGAATATTGCATTGGAAAATGTAAATTGATGGACCATCTAGAAATCTTGCACATAACTAAAGGTCTGGGACCATAACAAATCTAAAAGAAAATGTAAATGAAGCCATAAACAAAATTAAAAAATTCTTGGTCCGTAAAAGTTATTGTGTGTGGAAAACAACTCTTTTCCTAATTGAACAGAATAAAATATGTATGATTTTTTTGTTAGCGAAAGCAAAAAGATTACTTCTTGGATTCAATTTTATGTCTTTCATTTTTCCCGCTTTGGCATGTTATAGTGAAAACGGACATGACAGCAAACACAAACTTTGCTGTCAGGTTGTGAGTGAAGTGTTGACGGTCCTGAAATATCGATCTCAAAAGGGATTTGCAATACGGCGACATGTTTACTATCTAAAGTTCTAAACAAACTGGAAGTAAAATGTTCTAAAATCGCAAGTCATTTCCTCGAACTATGGTCCACCTCCAGCTACGTTTAGGCTAGTACCTCCGATTGGCTTCAATGAGGCGAAACGTTGTTTATACCCACTGACGTATAATGTATCTGTACATAGAACACAGTATCACTTTCAGTGGTATGTTTTTGTCGGGGAATCCCCGTTGTATCCGCTTTATCAAGTCAGTTAGTGCAACTCCTGAACTGGTATCTACCCAGACACTAGTCTTTCGGGTTAATCACCAGCAGAGGCCACGGACTATTTCACCAATAAAGGGCAGATAACCAGCATATGTGACTTAAGTTGATTTAAACTGCATGTCAGTCGATATCGGATTTATGAGATTCCGGTTACGTAATGAAATAAACACTCGCCTTATTTGTCTTAACTTTTACCGATTGGGAGCTATTGGTTAATTTACCACGTCTGACGTTTTTGCTACGCATCAAAATCTCTTAAATCTTATAGACCGACGTAAGACTTAATAGACAAGCCACTTCAGGTGGATTTGTATATGGGTAAAATAAACACAGCCTTTGAGAAGCACACGTTTTGAGGTGAGTGGCAGGGAGCGATTGCATTCCTATGTCTGCTGTAAACAAGACTTCATACATACAATCCACTTCAGCTCGTTCTTCTGACTTTGTACCGAAATCTCTACGTATTCCTCACCCTCAGTCTTATACTCGTAAATTTATTCAGTATTTTGACAACGAAACACAATCGAGTTCTCTGCGCACATCAATTAAGAGGTTTTTTGTTGAATATTAATCTGAAACGGACGTGAGAAACTACTCACACTTTGTGTTTTCTCTTGATAATATTTTCTGTAATCAAGAAATACATCCGAGTACAAATATATATACCTTTTTGTATTAAAAAATACAAACTCAAACATCAGGTATGTATGGTATTGATCACGTGAATGTGGTACTGTATCGACTTACCCTGGGGATATAGTGACATGTTACCTAGCCTACTCGACTTACCCTGGGGATATAGTGACATGTTACCTAGCCTACCCGACTTACCCTGGGGATATAGTGACATGTTACCTGGCCTATCTTATGTGTTGTTAGCTATCATGCGAATCATATTTATTGACGAGTACCAATCATCATCATGTGAATCCAGTAGGTATATTAAGTATATACAAACGTTACTAAAGGGTAAAACTCACATCTGTATTAAACAGGTTGTAACACTCATATTAATGGGTTAATGTCTATGTCTGAGAAATACCAGCTTGTAGGCTGATTTATTGTAACCCATCCCGAATATCTTGTTTGCAACATAGTTAACAATACTTTATGTAACATGTACATGGCCATGTCCTTTTCTCGAGATGTCTGAAGGCTAGGCACAGCAACTCGAGATTAAGATCTGATCAGAAACTTGTCTCTGGGAGTTTATCTACAACATGAGTTGATTCATCATTTAAATAAATCAACATCCCTGTACCAATGCGATTACTCAGACAACCAGCTGCATTTTATCTGGTTTATTCACAGATTAAAAATAATCAATGCGATTATAAATTGATATCCTAGATGCAAAAATAATTTTTTTAATGTTTGTTACCTTACATGTCTGTTTTGTTTATTTGGTAGTTTGAGGGCACGATTTCCATTAACCTTCAAATAAGTTTAGATATCCTGCATTAATCTATTTAAATAATTACGTTCCTTCCCTAAATATCCTCGCTGTTTCGTATCTTGTATTAATATAGACTTTGTCTCCGTTAAGCCTATGCCAAATAAAGCATAAAGTCGTTCACTTGACTATTCCCACCGGAACAGAGAAAACCAGGTCACGGGTATAAGAAAAATTAATTTTGCTTTTGTATTCCAATATGACAAATATATCACTCGGTTCGCTAATCTCTTTATACCAGTATGTAAACTCTTGCACTTAAAATATCTACACCTGTCTCACAAAAACCCATTTCAGCCCACAAGAAAAACTACTCGTTGAGGCGGAACTTCCTCCTGTATCGAGCACCTTGTTTATACTCTCGTTCTCTTTATAGCGGACTTTTCAATTGGTTAATTTCTGTTTCTTTGAAATATCATTTTGCAGGTTGATTTATTTTTTGTTGATATTCCGAAAAAGCTTTTTGCTACATGTTTATCTTGTATTTTCGTTGCCATAATATCTGTCAGAAAATTGTCTTTTGGAGTTTATCTAGATATGTGATAGAAAATATACCACATTATCCCGGTCAAATAAACTTTTCTTACTCTTGTAAGAGCCAAAGTGTATAAGTTCTGGTGTTAATCACCTCTTTGCGGCATTATGTGAAAACGGCCATATTTGTTGTGAAATCTAATGAAAAACAAACACATCTTTTTATCTCCACTACCGCCAAGCTTCTAGACAAAATACGGACAGTTTGGGTATTTTTTACTCCATTACCGCCAAGCTTCGATAGTGAAAATACGCACCGTGTGGGTATTTTATCTTCATTACTGCCAAGTTTATAGTGAAAATACGCACAGTGTGGGTATTTTATCTCTATGACCGCCAAGCTTCTAGAGAAAATACGGACCGTGTGCGTATTTTATTTCCATTACCGCCAAGTTTCTAGAGAAAATGCGCACCGTGTGGGTATTTTATCTCCATTACCGCCAAGCTTCTAGAGAAAATACGGACCGTGTGGGTATTTTATCTCTATGACCGCCAAGCTTCTAGAGAAAATACGGACCGTGTGCGTATTTTATCTCCATTACCGCCAAGTTTCTAGAGAAAATGCGTACCGTGTGGGTATTTTATCTCCATTACCGCCAACTTCTAGAGAAAATACGGATGTTGTGGGTATTTTATCTCCATTATTGCCAAGCCTCTAGTGAAAATGCGCCCCCTGTAGGTATTTTATCTGAATTACTGCCAAGCTTCTAGTGAAAATAGGCACCCTGTGGGTATTTTATCTCAATTACCGCCAAGCTTCTAGAGAAAATACTGGCCGTGTGGGTATTTCATTTGCATTACCGCCAAGCTTCTACACAAAATACGGACGTTGTGGGTATTTTATCTCCATTACCGCCAAGTTTCTAGACAAAATACGCACCGTGTGGGTATTTTATCTCCATTACCGCCAAGCTTCTAGCGAAAGAACGGGCGGTGTGGGTATTTTATCTGCATAACCGCCAAGCTTTTTAGACAAAATACCGAGTGTGGGTATTTTAGCTGCATTACCGCCAAGCTTCTAGTGAAAATACGGACCGTGTGGGTATTTTATCTCAATTACCGCCAAGTTTCTAGAGAAAATGCGCACGTGTGGGTATTTTATCTCTATTACCGTCAAGCTTCTAGAGAAAATACGCACTGTGTGGGTATTTTATCTCCATTGCCGCCAAGCTTCTAGAGAAAGTACGATTTATCATGCGGCTCATACAGTTCGAGGTACTTATACAGTATCACGGCTGACTGCTAACCTTGGCGATATAGATACAATAGTATTCTACAGACTGGCATGATCCATTGGCGATATAGATACAATAGTATTCTACAGACAAGCATGATCCATTGGTGGTTGCATCAAACACTAGCAATGCGAATTCATTTTATAAGTAAAACACATTTAAGATGATCTTCAAAAAACAGCCAATCGCCCCCAATTATCGTCATCACACCATTTAAGGTTTCTGTGCACAAGCACACTGCCACTGTTTAAAATGATATATACTTTGGCAGAAATTAAGAAAATAATATATTAAATCAAAGCACATGTTTTTGGTGATAAATGACATTTATTTCCCAATCCAGCACTCACAATTACAAGAATGTAAACTTAAGAGAGATATAGATTTCATTTCAACAGCTTGAAGAATGATGCTGACCGTTTTTCTACAAGTATATGCGATAACATCTACATTTGATACTAAATGGGTAAAATGCTCAACAAGGGGAGTGACAATAATTCACATCAATAATAATATAAAAGAAATAATACACTTTTAAATACAATGGTGGCATTTCAGAACAAAAATCGGTTAGATTTCTAATCAATCAGATAAATCTTCAACCAATTCATATTCAGTCCTTTTTTCTTCCTAAAGTTAAAATACTCAATCATTCAATTAAAAACAAGCTTTATTTAATTTTTCACAGCGACACAATGCACCATGTGCACCCAACCCCTAAACAATGCATTAGGATATAAGCCTATTTTTTGGAATGTTGTGTAAACGGATCATATGGCTGTGTGTGAAGGGATAATGCTAAGTCTCTTGAATTATTAGCATACAGTGTACAAGCCTTTAACCGATCTATAACAACTGCTGCATGGTACGAGCTTGTACATAAGGTGTACAGCATGAAACGAACAGTTAATTGTTAATGTAACGCCCCCTTGTACATTTCATAGGTTAATATTGATTGTTATAATGTAATCTCTATAAAGGACCATGATATGTATGCACTGGAAAACAAGAGTCAACGGTAAATAGGTACTGGACAAAGTATATATTTTACGGAGACCTATTCATATATATATATGGAATGTAGAACAAAAATGTAACCAGTTTCAACAAGTTATAGTACCTGGCTGTCCTGGGTTTATTTGACCTGATTTTAATAGGTCAGGAATGTAAGATATCACACCGGATCATGTGACTAAGAATTGAATCAGCTGTCTAACTTTAAACTAAGAAATTATCAAATATATATGTATACATTGATGTCCTCAAATAAATTTTCAATTAAGTTTTACAAGAAATACACTGGTAAAATTACATATAGTTAAAATAAAAGTTAACTCGCTGAAGCCAACAACTACAGCTATATACATGCAGGAAATCTGCCATGTCATACTGATTTGAAAGGAAGGCTAGCTCAGTGTTCTAGTAATACACACTCATTGGGGGATTCTGAACTATGAATACACACAGACCTAGTTACGGTCAAAATGTAAACAGTCCCATGATCAGTTCTGACATATTCACTAATCTTACATCCCAAATTTCATCCTAAAGGATAATAAATGGCGGGAAAGTTCTAAATACACAACAGTTGGACAACAGAAAATTAACTTTGGTCTTAAATCACATGTAGGGTCTGACCCCTCCTCCTCCCACAGGGACTAAGAGGGACAGGTTTTCAGGGAGTAAACAGTTTCTATTGTAAGCTGTTGAGGCCGAATGTGATCCAAGACATTCAGGGCAATATCAACGCCCTTTGGTTGGCAGTTCCTGGAATGGTGTATCCCCATAGACCGTCTTTTGGAAAGTCTTTTGTATGTGTTGAAGATGTTAGGATCTCTTCCTCCACTCGCTGTCTGCACTCTTACACCCTGCCGATTGAGAATTCCTTACTGTACTACGTTTCGAGCTCTTCAAAAGTGAAAACAATTCTGTAGAAAAGAAATGAACATGAAATAAACCCTGTAGCCGAAACAACAATATTTAAAGCGCAAGAAGATTTAAGTGACTTGGAAATGAGATCTTATTCCTCCCCCTGAAAAGATGAGAAGTGAAAGTTACAGGGAGAGGTTTGCTGTAGTTAGTGAGGAGCCAAGGGTATCCACTAGCCTTATAACATTGTCAGTCAAAGATATATTTAGTCACACAAATTTACTGTGAATACAACCTATGACATCACAAACGTGAAATATCTTTTTAACAGAAAACATCTTTTTTGGAGAAAAACCATGCTCAGTTTCTGACTTTCTGATTAAATGTATTGTGTTGTATGTGTTCTTATAATAATTGACAATACATTACAGACTGCTCTACAATACCAAACACTGTGTTATTAATATAACAGGATGTAATAATTACCTTCGACTGATTGGTAAGTCCTTTACTGTTCACATCAAGAAGTATTGTCCATCATTGTCATGTTTTGTCAACAAATGACATTCTTTCCAAACACAAATGTCCATAACCCTCTTTTTTTGTTTGTTTGTTCATTTTTTAAAAACTTTTTATGACTTTTTTTGCACTAAAATAAAAGTCAGAATGATTCGATGAAGTGAAGCTGGTCTAGTCGAGGACTGATTTGGATGCTGCCTAAATAGGTAATGATAACAGATGGGTCCTATGTGAATGATCTTTTATGCAACCCATCTGCTCTGTTTCTTTCAGAACGGGAAACCAGTGATTCGTCTAGTGTATAATGATTTTGAATATCCCTGGATCCTTGCTGCTAACATGCTGATATTGGGAAACATCTCGGCAAACTCAATACTCAACACTATAATTATCTTGTATTTGAAAATTAAACTGATGGGTCTTGAGTTGCTTTCAAGTCATGATTGTGAATTCACAGGCTATTCCATGAATTCCATTGGACCACTGACATTGTCCCTGGATTTCACAGCACTGGAGTATTGGGGGAATCGTGGCGCCCTGCCGTATCCCCCATTAGCACCGCATTACCGGCTAAATGGATGATACAGATCCATTCCAGCATCCAACCGGAGTCTCTGTCTGTTTTTTTGGAACCCTCTATTAAAATAAAAATGAAGAAAAAAAAATTAAAATAAGATCTAAAAAAAATCCGAACAAGAATTATTGTCTGACAAAAATTAAAAATTGATTTCTTTTTTTGATTTGGGTTCTTTATCATTTTAGTTTATTAATATGGAGGATGATCAGAAAGAAAGGAAAACTGATCTGTTATCACATTTGTATTTATCTATATATTTCCTCCAATGAAAAAAATTCTGAAACTTACTTTTTTTTTGTTTTTGGGATGACAGTTCTCGTTGTGAGATTCAGACTTGCAGTTCAATGATAGGCCAGGAGGTAGCATTGCTGTGTACAATCTTGTGATAAAATTCAAACAGGATCTTTTCCGCAGAACTGGCACCTTTCAGTGGAGACTGAAAACATAAAATGTTACACAATGAAGACTCCGCCCCCATGGCGTTTTACGCCGTAAGACACATGCATGGTTCACTAGGAGAAAATGATCAAAATGGCTATTCACTGGTTATGCGCACATGAGCCAAATCAACTAACCAATTTTAAAACTACTGACTAAATGTTTACAATGCTATTTCAATCACACGAAGTTCCAACTGTGCAAGAATTTGGGTCTTAATAATACTGATATTTTTGACACATTTAAAACGAAATACGTGATGTTTGTTTGTTTGATTGGTGTTTAACATCGTACTCAAGAATATTGCACTTATATGACCACGGATTGTCCACTTCACACTGTACACAACCTTATTACCGTGGAAAACCGGGAGGAAACATCGTAAAAACCACCCCTGCGATTGCCGGAGCCACAACATGTGACTCGCTCATATACCTGATGGCCGAAACACGTGATAAAGAGATTATTTATTCTGTTGAAATTTTCGATAATAATTCACTTAACATTATTGAATGATTTTATAATAGAAATAAAAAGCTACCTGAAGCAGGACACAGTTAACGCCCTTGATTCCTTGACGAGAGGTGTTTCCATTGTCATCGTCAGAGAGGGAACCTATAGAGACTATATCATTGAGGATCAGAGCAGAGTCCACCTACAAATATACACAAATGTAAAATATTAACCACAGTGAGTACACAACCATTGGTCATATATGTTAAAAAATGGTTTGTCTGATTCGGGTGTAGCTCATTCTTAAGGTTTTTTCACTCATAATATGGCAGTTGAAAGCGCCATCCAAACCAACCAACCAACCAATATGGCAGTTGTCACTCCACTGGGAAGGGGAAATCAGTCTTGATGCCAAAGGTAAAAAAACAATTAGGCACAACACAAAGTCATCACAGAGCACATCAGCTTCCTGTTGTCTGTGGGCTCAGGAGAACACCAGGGCAATTGTAAGTTCCCTCCATATCACTCACTTGTTATTTAATGAAAATCCAAGTATGACACCAGTTAATCTAGTTATCATATACTCTACATTAAGCTGTATGTAAACTTTTGTAAAGTTCCAGGAAATGAGAAAGTGTCCCATTACGTCTTAAATCCGAAATAAAAAAGCTGACTAAATAAAATTATATTCTGATGATTTGAGTTTAAATTAAGAGAAAGTAGCTATGTAGCGTTTTCCTTCCCTAATAAAAACAAACAATTCCGTCATAAGACCGATGTTAAGGTCCGTTCACTAGGTAATAGGCTAAATAGCAATCAATCAAATTGAATAAATATGAGTACATACCTTCAGGAGGGGAATGGTATTTTCCCAGCAAAAAGCCTCCATTAACGTGTGTTGTATGACGACTGTGACGTCAGAAGAGTTGGTGATGACTGGTAGTACACACAACGTTACACCACTATGGTCACTGGAAGAACAAAACACACAGCTGTTACCAGATCATTCGATTATTGCAGTGATAAGTGATAGTATTTGAAAGCAGGAAAGAATCGATTTTTTAAAATTTATTATTCTTTCTTTTCAAATTTGTCGTATATTCAACCACACTCCGTTTCAATTTTCACATCTTTGAGCAAAATTTACAAAGCAGCCTTATTCCTCCCTGTTACAACTTATAACTCTAAGTTCAGCTTTTGTTCATTTATAAGCATGTTGCCACTTGTTCGATATAGATGCAACCGTTTAATTTCAAATTCGGACATGGAGTAGACAGCTAGACTTTCGCTAAACGTTGTCTAACATCAGCCGACAGCAGTCTGACTGGGAAAACTGTGTAGACAGATAGGAGAGGGACAAAGCAAACGAAACCTTAAGCCAGTCGAATTCTACAAACATTGCTAAGGTCACAAATTCGTGGTAAATTTAACAGCGGGAATTCAAATTGAAGGCTAGCACTCCTAGCAGGGTGCACATTGCTAATCTAACGGTTATTGAACTGAGATGAAAACTGAGTGTGCTATACTGCAGTAAATATAAATAGAAAACACTTTAATGTTTGCATAAAGACCTGTTTTCAAAATGCTCTTTTCAACACAACATAATCTGTACAGGCTACACGATTCACAGTCAAGTTAAAATTGGTTTTATTGTTTGCAAAATGTGGTCGGCGTTTAATTAGTTTAACGCGATTCTTGCAATAAATATATTAGTCGATAACTAAAAGTGAGTAGGTTGGTTTAACATAATACGCTTTATGTTCCTTAACATATTAAGCTCTGCCATTTAACATAGTAAGTTTTCTGTCCTTTGACATTGAAGCTCTGTTCTTTCACACGGTACGTTTTCTGTCATTCTACATAATAAACTATGCCCTAAACGTTCTGTGCTTGACATAATACGCGTTCTGGGCTTTACATAGTAAGTTTTCTGAGCGTAACATAAAACAGTTGATGGGGGTTTAACATCATTAGCTCCAGATTACCTTTCTTATACTAAGCTACATTGCCGGCGAATGTCAATTTAATTAATTACAGCAACATTTTACCTTGCATAGAAAGAAAATAAACTTACCTTTCAAGTAATTTAGCACATTCATAAGCACCAATGGTCAGCCTGCCGCTTTCTACAGCTTGTCTCAAGGCGGACTTCAGTGCTGCACTAATCAACCCTTGCCCGCTCCTGAAAATAATCAAATACAGATTTAACCTATATTTTTGTGTAAATGAAGCATTAAAAGCCATAATAAGTGTTAGCTGTACAGATATCACCAACAGGTGTCAATTTTTAAATTTCAGCTTTTAGTTGGGCATTTATTAATTGATTGATTGACTGATTTGTTGATTTATTGATTGATTACTTTGTCGATTCATTGATTACTTGGTTGGTTGATTGACTTATCCAGTGATTGGTCGCTTGATTGGTCGCGTTATGGGCTAAGAGGCCTGTACATAAAACGTGTTAAGCAAATTGTTTAAAATTGTAAAACAAAATTGCTTAACGAGACCCTGGGACAACCAATAAGGCATCAGTCACGTATCATAGTAGTACAGTAGCTGGTCCACGTGCTAACTATAGAGAGATCACATGATAATTGAGGAAAAAACGCATCGTCAGCCAAACATTACATTGCAGGATGTTGTGAAACATACTTAGGGGAGATAACCCACAAAAATCAATAAACAGTAGCATGAATGTTTCATCATACTGGAAGCCTTACGCAACGTGTCAGTCTCTAAGATTTAACAATTCCACATAAAGAAATGAGAGAAAAAAAAAATGATTGTTTAAGGTTTTGTTCAGTTTTTCAACGCTCATAGCTCCTTAACAAATTTAGCGTGTTGCCTACTCTATGCCATATAACCATATTGCCATTAAGACTACATATTAACTTTACATGAAAACTACAGAAATTACTTACATTTGGCTGGTGTTTCGCATACTGTTATCAGAGTCAGGAAAAGTCATGGTAATTACACTCCTCCAAACGCTTCCAATGCAGCTGTAAAAACTCGGCGTTGTACAGGCCGTGAGCTGTCGGTTGTGGTTATCGTACAACTGACGTCTGTTTCGCTATCACCTGGGTTTTGTCTCTGTGTTACGGACATCTGGGTCACGGGCGTGTATGAAGGAAGCGCTGTTTCCATTGGCTGAGACCGCCGGGCTGTTTAGTATTCATTGCTAAACGGAACAAGTTGAAACACATCGTGTCCAGGGCGATACCGGTGCTTGCTCCTTCCATGCGTGTTGTTGGGTTTTCACAGTATAAAGTACTTGACGATACGTGTAGGATAACTTGTAAAGCATAAAATACTGAAAAACAGTCTCATGTAGGTGGATATGGAATGTGGCTACTTTGAAACGACACATGATTGAGTTTAAAATTACTGGAAAATATCTGTGACTAAACTAGTAAGAAACGTAATTAATTGAATATTACTGCTGGCTGCACGAAGTATATATTGATTGAGACGTGCAGGTAGAGAAAACTCTAATGGAAGGATACTAGTACAGGTGTAACATGAATTAGTGTAGGTTTGAGGGGAACTGGTGTATGAGAGCCTTGGGGAAGACCAATACCACACCTTTGTTTGTAAACATTGACTTATTAAAACAAAACACAGATATTTGAACACGGAGGCTATACGGTCAATCAATTTAAATCAAATTAAAATGCTCACAATGAATTTGATCACATTATATATATGTGATATATACAGAATATCACATATATTGGCACAGTATATTCAAATAGTTTGTTGTCTGACAGTAAGTATAGCACATGTGCGGGCATCATTTCTTCACATAGTTGGTTATCTATATCACATTCATGGGTCCAGTATCTCCACATAGTTTGTTGTGTAACAGACAGTATATCACATGCATGGGTCCAGTATCTTCACATAGTTTGTTGTGTAACCGACAGTATATCACATGCATGGGTCTAGTATCTTCACATAATTTGTTGTGTAACAGACAGTATATCACATGTATGGGTCCAGTATCTTCACATAGTTTGTTGTGTAACAGACAGTATATCACATGTATGGGTCCAGTATCTTCACATAGTTTGTTGTGTAGCAGACAGTATATCACATGTATGGGTCCAGTATCTTCACATAGTTTGTTGTGTAACCGACAGTATATCACATGCATGG
>JAVFBW010141231.1:0-12924 GCA_034783835.1 Mopalia ciliata | reverse complement strand
GGTCGTGGGTTCGATTCCCGGACGGGTTTCAACCTACAAAATTTTCTGAACAGGTATATGTTCTAACTAAGAAAGTGCTATTCCAAAATAACGAAAATACTGAAAACAAAAGCTTGTTTGCGAAAATTGTGGTACACACAAGTTAAAAGTACTAGTAACTACATATACTTATTTTGTCATACATGTATATTATATCCTGGATTTAATTTCACATCGCATAAAGTTTATCAGGACATATATGCCTGTGTCAATCTGTGACATGAAGATTAAGTTCTGACAATGAAATCTGTCATGTACATGAACACATCCACTACCTAATGATGTAATACTCGCAAGTGTGTTTCAGTTCAATTAAAAATAAATAATCTGCTAATCAGCTTTGTGTCATATTCTAGATATATACTTTAAACTAAAGAGCGAGATTTTTAATTTCTTGTAGTGCAGGCGTCTAGTGCTCTGTTAATAGAAAGCCTTTTCAGTGATGACACACACAAAGCCTAGGCAGTGCCTACATTGTACATGTAGATTGAAACACATGTCAAAATCATCATCTTTCACCTGTAGCATTAAGATTCTACAACAGTCAGTAGATGTTCTTACTTTAGCTACAATGGCATTATTGTGACATGGATCAAACTTATATTCAATTGCTGACTTTTTCCAGCATCAATTCAAGGATTAAAAATTTTCAATATGTAATGTACATTTGGAAAGATAAAAATTTATGTTTTAAATGACACACCAGGTAGCTTATGGAAATTATGCTTTTGAGGAGGAAATGACGCATCATGGATAAACTTACAACGAGAACGTAAAATAATAATGATTTAAGAAAGATTAATGCTGCATGAATCAGAGGTTGATTCGATATTGAGTCTGGGGGTTGCATAGGATTTATTCATGGAGTCAAGTTTCAGGTACCGCTATATTTTTTAGATTTGTTCTTTAGTTTCTACTATATTCAGTTGCCTCAGTGGCTTGTGTAATTCTGTTTAATTCAGATGGTGGCTTGCAGATATTAAGCATTCTTTGTACTGCTGAGGTAGAAATGGAATCAAAATGTGGCAAGATCTTCTATACACTTGGCTTCACAAAGAGTACACTATGTGCCTGGGAAACGGAAGGCTTTGTACTTTTCATGAATCAATAATTGTCGGCGACTTCCAGAAAGGTCTGCACTCCGTCTCTAATTTATCTGGTACATGTAGAATGCATATTCCAGTACTTACCCATTAAAATCATAGCACAATCATAGAGGAGGACCATGACATGCTGTTCTCAGTGTTCTGGGCTGTATATATTTATCGTGAGTATCCTCATCTGTGTCACTGTTAAGAAAATAATAATGCTGTTGAACTGATAGATTAAGCGCTGTTGTACTAAAAGATTAAGCATAGTGGGATAGACTGTCTGAAGAGCCAGAAATATGGGTAAATTGTGTTGAATTTAATTTATCCATTGGACTGGCACATTATTATTATATGAGTAAAATCACTCCACTTCACTTGCACATGTTAGAATGGCGTTTAGCCATCAGGATCATCCTACAACAGCCCATGTGTAAATGGGATATGAGTTTAATTGTAATCATGATGTAAGATACCAATCAAATAATAGATCTGATGGACTGATATTTAATATATCCATCATCATGTATAGAGTGAAATATGATTAAGCCAGGCATTAAACACCTGTTCGCATGTATCAATCAGTTGGTTCAGTGAATATGTAAAGTAAGATACGTGTACATGTATACCAAAGAACTCCCTCATCTCCTGGACTGATGGAGGCGTATAATTTGTTCTGTCATTTATAAAATACAAAGTACATGGGTTATAGTAACTGTCCAGTGTAAATATTCTGATAGAGCTGTCAAATTAGAACATGGCACATCTGTGAGTCTATGTAGTGGCGTGGGAGTCACTTAATAATACATTGGGTCGGACCAGATTACCATTTGTGTGCTGTCTGAGAGCAGCCGGATATTGATCAGGTTAAATCAAACCTAATGGTATCAAACCAGGATTCTGGATTTCTCTTATGTATATGGTAATTGATTTGCCTCTAGACCCGGGTTAAAGTTCTTTGTATTTTACCATTTCCAAGACCACTCTCAGAAATTGGTAATATAGTTAAACTGTATTATGATGTGGCAAACATATATCCAATGCACATGTCATTTGATTTAAACCATCGTCCTACATGTACCTCTGGACATGGCATTGCAATTGAATGCTTGGCTTTTTTTATTTTCATAATTGACCAGCTTTTAAATGTTCTGTTAAAAAAACACAGCATATGACAATAAAAGCCAATCAAAAGCAAATTTGTTAGTGATCAGGACAAAAAGGGATTTTAACTTTGTAATTTACCTGAATGTCCCATTTGTACCTGTGATGAAATTTAACCTTAACAGAGCATGTACCACATATAATCCTGTATAATAAACCCAATCTAGTCAACTCCAGGTTAACAATGGAGGCCATTAGCTGTTCTGTCTGTGATGAATAAAAATGAGGTATAGTCATAACAGTCTTCAGTCGGCATCAAAAACTCAAAAGACTCCCCTATTATGTTCAATGTGTGCTATATTGATCTCAAATAAAGAAAATCTCTCATTAAATACTGTAAGGTATCACCATAATGCATTAACTTCTATACTGTAAAGATGAACATGTATCATTCATGTGGGCGGGGTCAATCAATATCAACCTTGAATGCTCATACAGGACATTTTACTACATGTACATGTTTCAGAATGAGATGAAATGAACATGTCTAGCAAATTTTGATAGTCATCTTTCACATTGATTTTGAAAGTGTACCCTGTCATCCTTTTGTGAAGAAAGTTAAAGGCAATCTTTTTTGCTGGATTCAGGATTAGAATTCCATACAACTTCGGAAGTCTGGAATACTCTGGATAAATTGGAGTTTGGTACTGGATAGGCTTTTATTATAGTACACATGTATCTCGCCTTACTTGTCATATGTACAGGTAGTCAGTCAACATGTTATCTTTAACGTCACAAGATGTTTTGTCTAAAATAAATGATAATGAAGCCAGTAGTGCACCATAATGATAAATGTTTGCTTGCCTCCAATCAGATTTGAATTCTGGTCTGCGGCCAAAAGAGTCAGCACTCAAATAATATATACTTGTACATTGTGGCTACCCTAAATCACCTTAAATTTCGACCATGACAAATCCTAACATATTTGCTTGTTGTGACAATATTACAGCAAGTAATTGAAGAATTTATATTTCCTGACAACTGTTGGTGCTTTCTAACTGAAAAATTCATCTCCACCTCTAAACACATTTTCCAAATAGTTTCCAAAATAGTAATTCTATCCACGGATTTGAAGTGACTTAGTATGAGGCTATTGCAGCCATATTGACCTTGGTCAGTTGTACATGACCATTGTATACAGTTTGATTAGGAGCTCATGAATTTAGTATTCCTTGGTGGCCATTAGCCTGTGACAGCCTATTAATTAGTGCCTAGTATTCTTGTTCAAATGTATTAATGACCATACAGCCAGCCAGTCTAACTCCGCTCATGTGTGTACATGTACAATGTAGTACATGACAATTTGCAGGTAGCAATAGTTGAGAACCACCAGAGCTCTGAGGCAGGCATCCATGTTTCCGGATGTTGATACCCAATGACCGCAGCTTACATTATGAAGGCATACAGCCCTGTATCTAAGTGCAAGATATTTCCTCTCCTACAATATTTACAGTTTATTCACACAAACCTGCCTACCTGGTGTATTCTAGAATATTTTTTACACATTATTTATGTAAAATACGCCAAAAGGCCATCAAAATAAAATTCATATTCTTTACTATTCTATAACACAAAAATGGGAAAAAAAATACTGATAAAAAACCAATGTTTTACACACAAATTTCTTCTAAGGTAGGCAGGTCTGCTCACATATGTTGATAGATGTAGAAGGAAAATGCTGAAAAATCTGTATTATATTTTTAATAAATTCACCCCCAACCTGTCCGCGAACAATATTTCTGTTAAGTTAAAAGGCTAAAACAACTTGAGCTGACTATAAAGATATTTATGAACAGTTGCTATTAGTCACTATTAATATTATCTACGCTCTAAATTATTGAACCAGCTCGGTTAAGTAAGATATCTAGACTTTCTGTGAAATAGAGCCAACCCTTCTAAACTGTCAATATATCCACCTGCCACTGCTCAAGTCAGACTAGTCACCTTTCACATTTCTTACACACTTTATAACAATATTAGGATTATGGATCAGTCAAATATTTCAGGGAAGCGAGACCAAGTAAATTCTGTTAACTACTGATCCTCCACCTGACCGATGGAAGACTTAAAGAATTGTACATCTACTTATTTAAAGGGCGAAAATGATCCTATGGACTAATAAAGAGGTCATAACCTCTTGACCCCTGGCCATGACTCATTGGTGTTGTAGTTGTATAGTATGTAATACCTCTTTATTCAGAAGCCATGTCTTATCAATAGACATGGTGTCAAATCACTGTGTACATGTACCATAGTATCCCAAATCTTCTAGTACTGCCAGTGCTATAGAAGTTAATATTACATGTAAAACGGGAGAGCAAAACAGTTTCAAAATGATAATGTATTATTTCTACTTAAACAATAACACACATGTATGGTGTATTGATAGCTTTCAGATATATGTTACATGTACATGTAAGTATCATAGTTATGATTTGTGAACTTACATGACTTTCTTATAACATAAACAATTTGCCCTCTGTTTTGGTCATAGACTTATAGTGTATCAATGTTGCCTTAATTAGCACTAGAGGAAGATAAATTTTCTGCATTATGTGCTAATTATTGTGAGAATACATGTATACATGTACAACATGGCCATAATACAAGAAAAACCCTGAGGCATAGGTTTTTTGACACCAATCAATCAATCTACTGGAATAATATGACAATATATTTTGTGATACTTAACGTCATCGTTTGGAAGACACATGGGATAAAACAAAATATGACTGAATAGTTTCTGTCAATGTTGTGTAACAATGGTAATGTTCATTGCTGGAGCATAGATAAGTGCATGACACTTAATATTTTGCAACCCTCCAAGTTATCTTCCCTTCATTAACCCAAGTTTAGCATCTTGTACATGTATGTTGTTAATGTTTACTGTGCTGATCTGGTCCCTTCTCATTAGGCTAGATTCATTTTTACCATAATGGATAAATAACGAGATGTTAAGGTGTCCAGATTTTTCTCCCCTGGTAATTGTGATTTTCTGCAGAATCTTTATTAGTGGGGGATTTTTTATTATATATAATAAATCAGATTATCTGATTTATTATATATAATAAAAAATCTGATATATATATCTGATTTTGGATTAAAATAGATCAACAGGATTTTATGGTGGTACCATGACAAGGGCATTTTAGTCATTTTAGAAAAAATCGAAGGTACATGTATTTTTGGACAATTAAAAAAAAAAAAAGAACTGACTGAAGAATCCTCCTGTAATATACATGTATGTACATGTACTATGGTGCTCTTAATTCTATGGGTCAACACGACATTGATTTTGTTGGTGTCATTGTGAATTTGTCTTGCCATTGTTTGTTGCCACTTA
The DNA here is from genome assembly GCA_034783835.1 of Mopalia ciliata. NCBI lineage: Eukaryota > Metazoa > Mollusca > Polyplacophora > Chitonida > Mopaliidae > Mopalia > Mopalia ciliata. Next base: position 7,290 of record JAVFBW010141231.1, on the reverse strand, counting down.
CATTGCAGTTGTTTTGGGGTTGTTTTTTTTCACCTATTAGGCTGAAATGACATCATAGACACATGTAGGTGAATTATTACATAAACTTCAGTAAAGGCATAAAGCTCTAATGAGTTTACCAGATAAAGATATGGATGTGTAAGGAATCATCAATGAATGAAGGTTTTCTAATTAATCTCTCACTATTCACATGGGTGTCTGTGGTGACTATCGTAATGGGATCTATTATAGTTCAGCTCTCATCCTGAAATAAACTCGGTGTACTTCAAGGAATGTGCTCTTACATACACGAACCATACTTACAAAACTTTGTAGAACTCATTTGAATTTATTATTCAACATACATGCAGAGGAGCGTTTGTTTGTAAGAGTGGCCACAGAAGGGCTGTATAAACCTGACCTTGGCTTGGCATATCGCCCAATCAATGGAGATATGGCATGAATAATAGTTCTGTACAGACTTCTGTGGAATAAATAGGTCAGGAGCAGGGTGACTTTGACCTCAAACCACATGTATCCCTAAGAGATAATGTACATGTATGTTAAGGACGTGTCTACTGGGGTCTCAGTTTTCACGAGGGGCGGACAGGAGCGTTTAATAGAAATACATGTACATTTAGTTACAATAACCTCTTGCAACAGGGGCTTAGCCAGAAATCAAAAGTATGGTGTCCAAACGGTCATTTTGCTTCATTTGTAAAGTAACTAGGTGTCCAATTTCAACAGTTAAATCCTATCTCCTGCATGTTAAATTTTCTTAAAACAGGATGTTCAAAACGAAATGAAGCAATTGTTCACTTCAGGGTGTCCATTTGGGTGAGTGGAGACACCTCAGCCTAAGAAGCCCTCTCCTGACAGCCAAGCCCACATTTAAGTAATCAAATCAATAAAACTTATGTAAGAGGTTATACAGTGTAAGCTGGGAATTTGAAACCATAAACGGTCTAATACCAAATATAATCCTGAATACTGAGCATGTGATGTTTATGTTTGTTTGAAAGCCAGTGAAGTTTTACAATTATAAGAACTAATCTCTCAGGAAGATTCACAATAAATAACACTTGTCATCTGAATATCCGTCTTAAGCCTAACATATATTTGGTTAAATCAGGCTTTATGTTTAAATTGGGCCGTAAATCATACATTCTTTGATGGTTATATTTCTGAGCTGCCATAAGTACCATGGGACTATCTAAAAAAAAAGCGTAGCAATTTGATATTTAATCTGCTTGTTTATGTGTGTTTTTGTAGATAATCTTTGCCATAGCTAGCAATGTCCTGCAAGATGGATTTTTATAGGTTTCTTTGTTTTTGCAATTTATTATTTCTCGTTATTATGAGACCGGGTCATATGAACAATAAATAGCCAGTGATTTGGTGGGAGCTTCAGGTTGCCCTGGTATTTTCAGAGATAAGGGGCCATACATGTAATATGTAGTCAACCTGTTTGTGATGTCTCTGTAAATTGCACTGTACATACGACCCGGGCCATAAGTGTATGCCCTGTAATTGTCCTGTCTTGTACAGATTGTTACCAGTCGCATTGAGGATGGTTTGAACTGGTTTCCTTCACCATTTGCATGGGCACGTCATTATATTAGTGTAAACATAAGTGTGGCCTTAAACCTGGGGGCCCGTATTCATAGAGCTTCTTAAAGGTATTCCCAAATGGGTTTTAAATCACATTGAAAGTGACTGAATTACAAAAATAATACTATAAACTATCTGTAAAAAAAATCACGTATTTTTTTTACGCTAAGAATGTGTTTTATTCACTTACAAACTTGCGACTCTTCATAGAAGTTATTTGAGCTGTGACGTAGACAGGGGAAACTCTATTCGGAACAATCTATGCCGGATAATGACGACTCCGTGGCGGATAATGACGAATACATACGGACGTACACGAAGAATTGTTAGATAACGAGAAATACCAAAATGGCGGATACCAGCCACATCAGTGAATTCCCCTGGTGACATCACTCGAGAATCCCAGCTGACTCTAAATAAAAAGTCAGATGTTCGAATCCCAATTCCTCCACATGTATGCCAGATTTTTCAATGAAACAAGTTACAAATTGTTCAGTGAATATTGGACTATTTTTATACGTTTTCTAGGTATCAACCATTTGGGAATACCTTTATGTATTTCTAAAGTTAAGATAAATTGAGCCAAATTTCTTACATCATTGTCAATGCATAAACCCAATATTTCATAACTTTTTGTGAGTCCCCAGCCAGTGGTAGCGCGTACCCTTAATAATCCCGTTCACCAGATCGAGTCTGCCTGTCAACGATCAGGTACATGTATATGAGCAAGACACATGTGGCTCCGGTAATCACAGGGGAGTTTTTTAAAAGGTTTCCTCCCTGTTTTCCACAGTACAACTGTAATAAGGCAAGGTGAAGGGGACAATCCATCATCATACATGTACATGTATAAGTGAAATACCTTTGAGTATGCATTAAACCCCAACAAGTTAACAAACAAACAATCACTTTTTGTTGTTGTGTTTCTCATACAATCTTTATATTGAAGGCCAGGTGGATGAGTGGTCATCATGTAGGCTGCTGTATACTGATGATTAAGGGCCTGACTGAGGGTGGTGGGTTGGATTCCCGATGGTTTTCACATACATGTACATTTTCCTAATTTTAATCTGTTCAAACTAAGAAAGTGTTATCCTAAATAATAAGTGTTCTGATACCTGTAGGTTATTAAAAGTTTGACCTGACATACTTCTACATAATAAGATGACCTTGTTATGTGTTATCAGCTGTGGACTTTGACCTGTGGGAATCTAAACATGTTTAAATATAGTCCATGTTACCTTGTAACAGCTGTAAACCTGTAAACAACAGTGGGTGGCTGGGAGGGAGCTATCTGTTGCCCTGGTGTTTGGAGCTAAGGGGCAACAAGAAGCCGATTTGTTTTGCCCCCTTTGTGACATTTTTGCTTTTTGTGATTGTCCTGCCTTCAATGTCTTGTCTATATGTGATGTTGGTGGGATCACTGGGGTCGTTTCTTTCATCCGTTTGACTAGCAGTCTGCATACATGTATGATTGAAATAACCTGAAGTTTATTGTTCAGTGTTACACTTAAATTGAGAAAACATATAAACAAGGACCAATGGCAGCCCAGATGCCGTTGATATATTTACATAATTGTCAGCTACAGTTCCAAAAAAGGTGCTCTAGATAACAGTAACTATAAAGGTAAAAAGGTTGTTCTAAGGTCGCAACCTGTTAATTTGCATGTCCGAAAAAACATCCTTGTCGACACCCAATCAAAATCTGTAAGAAGATTTACACTAGAAACAACTTGAACTAATAAAATATTTTAATTGGACTTTTAAAAGCACATGCCATGTAAACCATTTTATGCTAATCCTAGAGCAACAGGCTTGCTTTTATCAGAGGATATAAATTGAGTGATTGGTGTTTTATGCCGTGCTTAAAGGTACATGTTTTTCACTTATATGACGGCTATGTAATAATTGGCAGTAGCACAACCAAGATGTGAAGAGTTTCCATAATGTTTGAAGGTTCATTTTCACCCAGTGCTCAGTAATCACACCATTTATGCTACTTCTGTATATATCCCATAATTAATGAGACTAAAAGTGATTTTGGGAACTTAGTATATTTTAAAGCGAACATACATGTTCATATAAAAAATCTGCTGTAGTTTAAGCAATATACATGTACGCACTTAATACATGTGCATATACATTCTTGCATATATGTACATGTAGCTCATTTTACTTGGTCTTCTGGCTAGGGCAGTTTGTTTGAAAATTAGCAATGGAGGAAAATAAACTTTCCAACATTATTGAAATTCTTCAAATCTTGGTAGTGCTAGTGTCAGTTAATGTTGGAATACACCGCTCACATATAAGCGAAATACCCTTAAGCATGGCGTAAAATACCAATCAATCAATCATTTTACTTGTGTTCAAAATCATATATTATATAATAATAATATAACACTGTTGCAGGACAAACTTGCAATTTAAACAATAAAATTTTTCTGTTTACTGGTATTTTTACGAATACATGTATAAGCAAAATGCCATATTCACTGTTGGACTACTGTTAAAATATTTAACAAAACAACAACCCTATTGAGCTCAAAACCACAATATGCATAGAAGTGTAGTTTTGCCACATTTGAGAGCTTAACATACAATCTCTTCCTTCATTAGACACGTACATATTTTATTTTGTAATATTTGTAAACAATTGTTAGGACTTCCTTAATTATGACATGTAAGCTTACAGTAAATTCTTGTTTGTGACAATACAGAGTATCAGTATCAGTGTGTATTGACCACAATAATTCTTACAATGTGATTATTGGAAACCTTAGAACTGCACTGCACATTATTTAGTTTGACAACAGGCTATTTCGTCTCAAGCAGATGCAACATACTCTACTCAAAGCTATTTAAAACGAAGTATGAGGATTTAATTTCAGTTTAAACATCATCACTGATTTGAAGGAGTTTGTGTCAGTCATTATGGAATTAGCAGTCCTACATTTATTTCACAATGCACAGTCAGCTCGCCTGTATCTTGTTATTTGTATTTGATAAAGGAGAGCAAATAGAGCACACCAGTCCACTGACTCTGTATCCTTGAGTACAATTGTGCTGTGTACATGTTTTTTGATGTTGTGTATTAACTACTGAGGTTCATAAGGAGGGAATAAGAAAATGTTTTGGTTTTTGATCAGCTACTTTACTAACGATGGAAAACTGGTAGGGTACATTTATTTTCAATGTCTAATGTTATGAAACTGTTTGTACTTTATGCTTACAAAGAACCAAAGGCTTAGAAAGAGGGGTGTCTACCTGTCATTTGGACACCCTGAATTGAACAATTGCTTCATTCAGACACCCTGTTTTAAAAACCTTTAACATGCAAGAGATAGGGAAACAAAAAGTGAAACAAAATGACCATTTCTGGCTTTAAATAGCCCCTGCATGAAAGAATAACTCATTCCACTGTTTTTTCTGAATTTCAAACATTATTTTTACAGCATAAATGCTTACTTCAAAGCTATTTATTCTTAAGCAAAAGTTGTGCAAAACCTAGTTCCCTCTTGACCGGTAATGTTAAAGATACATGCATGCTGCAGATAACACACATGTACAATGTACATGAACATGTAGGTTATATTATAGATATTCACATATACAGATAGCCATCACAGGTACATATTTGTATAACATTTTTGAAAAGAAAAGAATTTTGCTTATCTGGAACATGGATGATTTGATTACAGTTTTTTTACCTTACTGTCAAACCAGATTTTTTTTAATTTTTTTTTTCTGCAGCATTTTTGTTGTTGCGCAGTTATAATATGTGTATATGCATAAATTTCAGACATTTGTAAGCATTATTTAGTTAGCCTCTAAGCCTGATACTTATATTACCAGACCCACAGTGCATCTTGAATTATCTTCTGATTAAAGTCTGGTAATATCTTTTTTTGTAATCAACTTTACACGTAGATATATATTCATGGAAAATATATCAATATATATCAAGGAAGGCATAAACAGTTGACTAGCACATATACTACTTATACCCCCTGAATAATTCCTAACTTTATTTTTTCTCATGTTGCAGGCTACCCAAGATGAACCACACAGCCTGGAGCACATACATGCCAGTGAACTGTACCCAAAAAGAAAACTGGTCACAGAGGACAAGAGCTTGCAGGTGCCCTTTCCGCTGCTCTCAGGGGAGAGTGTGGAGTTCCTGGGCAGGACTGTTGATGGAATCATAGCCCTCTCTAACTTCAGGCTTCTGGTCCGCTTCAAGGACTCCTTCGTTAATGTGCCCCTAGGCCTTGTGGAACAGATAGAAATGAGAGATATCTTCTACCTGAATATCTATTGTAAAGATGCCACAGTTGTCAGGTAAAACGAGTAGCAGAAACGAGTAGTAGAAAACGAGTCCCCCCCCCTTTACTATTCTAAAGGGGACAAAAAATTTACATGTTTAGTTTAATAGTGCATGTTAAATTTACCATTGATAACTGATACACATTATTGTGGTTCGGTGACTGAGTAATACCTACATATTTTGTAAAAATGTGTTCCTACTACTCTGAGCTGACACAACTGTCTTATTTATTATGTCAATGAATATAACACAAAATAAGAAATCAAAACAAATAATTGTTATTGTGATCAAAATTTGTAACTTTTGCTGATTATGTAGTCTGATTGCCTTAATTTTTTCTCTCTGCATAGTGAATTTGGGATATGGTTCCCCAAACAAGACTTTTGTTATTCTCAGTTATCCTAAAGAAAACAGTATATGTTGTCTGACAATCATGTCCAGTTTACATTATTATTTTATTTTATTTTTCAGATGTGCCTTTTGTACAAATGATGCCTGTTTGGAGTGGTTTAAGAGGCTGACCACTCGTGCTGCTTCACCAAAGAGAATGGAGGATATCTTTGCGTTTGCTTTCCATGCCTGGTGTGTAGATCACAACCCATGTCCCTCTGATCAGGAGGGCTGCTATCAGCTGTGCCAAACAGGTAAACTACTTTTAAGTTTAGTAAAATTAAAATCTTTGATGTTTTTGGCATTGAATGGTAAATCAATTATCCGTGAGTATTGACAGATTGTAAGCTTTATCTCATTAACTGACACAGTTGTAACTAAAAAAATATAAATAAATAGCTATATTTTTGCACCAATTTTTTTTATAGAAAATTCTGTTCTTTTTTTACCTTGTAAAATCTTGATAAATTTCATATTTTTTTGTTTCCAGATGAGAGTTCTTTATATAGTTTCGGTAAAGAAGTGGAACGAATGCAGTTTGATCTGAAAAGCTCATGGAGGATTTCTTATGCTAATGAGGATTTTAAGTAAGTTAGAGAAGCTTAGTGCCAGCGATTGAGAGTTGAACACATTATAATCCCCCCCTGCTATTCTTTGGGAATAAAACGTATATGTTTAAGATCTTTTAATAAGATTTATGTGTGAAATGCAATCCTATGAAGGCCCAACTGTGCTTCAGTGGTTATCATGCTGGACTTATGGAGCCAATTGTTCGAAAGACTATGAGTGGCTATCACCAGGTTACATAGCTAATCACTTATTAGGGATTAACTTTCAATATGGTGTGAGGTCATCTAGTTTAATAGTGCTTCAAGTAACCGTCTCTGATCTACATGCAGTGTACTGCTCGTCGGTTTGAGACATCCAGTCATCCTCGGGTATATGAAGGATTGACTTCAGCAATCATAAGGGTAGTTTTGACAAGT
>JAVFBW010141220.1:0-12924 GCA_034783835.1 Mopalia ciliata | reverse complement strand
AAAATCACTATTTATGTTATATTACTCCCTTATATATCCACTTCTCACGTATTGTAATCTTGTGTGGGGAAATACCTTATTATTTTGAAATATCTTGTATATTCATTAGAACATGTGGCGTGTGTGAATGGCGGCCTCTCTTAGTCGTAGCTGCGACGTTTCGATGCAGATGCTGCCACCGTTGTCAGTATTACTTGAAACCATAAAAACACTCCCATATCTCAGATGGGGAACAGTTCGCCAGGCTTCTCTCTAATGACGGGAAGACGTTGTTTTGTACACATACGTGTCTTGTGTTTTATAGCATTTAAAACAATTGTTGTAATGAAATAATTCGTAAATATTTATGCTTTTGGTGAAATAAATGAAAAGGGCAGGCTTGGGGTGGGGGTTTGTGTTTTTGTACCATATCAGCTAGCACTATATCGTCTTGTACATTACGAAGATCCACTGTTAGAACTAATTTGGATTGAAATATTAGATATAGCCCATACTTTAACTGCATTACTTATAGGCCCCTTAACACAGCAATCTGTAAATGGACGAACATTGCTGGAAATATCGAGACCGTTGAAGCTCAAAACAGAAACAAAATTGTAATTATAGTCGGTGACCTGACTGAAAACCTATTCAGTCATTCAAAATGTCATCCCAGAGATATTATAAGCCGCTTTGATTCTAGCCAACTAATTACGGAAGCTACACGACCAATACTAGATATATTATTCGATCCAATAATTTCTTCCATCAATGTTCCCATAGTTCAGTCTGATATCACATCTAATCTCTGCAGTGATAATTGTCCAAATACCACCATATCATCTGCTGTCAAAACGAATACGTCATATAAGCGAACGTTATAGAATTATCGAAAACCAGATTTGGGATTGTTGTGATAGAAATTACTCACTTGTACGTAGGAAGACACTAAATAAAACGCGAATATTGGTCAATTCTGAGAGATGTTCACTGGAAATCTTCTTTATTCGGCAAAGGTAGCAAGACCGCATGAAACCGTAAACTTCAAAACTGAAATCGAAATCACGTTCTATATACATTGTAGCAAATAACTTGTTTAGATTGAACAAATGGAGTATTATGCATGAATTTACTTGTCTTAAGGCAGATTTAGTTCAAAAGTGAACGGTTTGTTAGAGCGTACAGTTGTATTGGCCATGGTGCATTTCGTCATCAAATATTGACTTGATTCAATCTTAATTATCCAATTTATATAAACCACCAAGTCCTACATCAGTTATATATTCGTTGACACTAACAGACTGTTATCTAGCACCTAAATTGAAAAGGCAATGGTGTGTATAAATTATGACCCTCAAAGCAAATCTGGTGAATAATGAATGACTTACTCATGTAGCATTCAACATGTGTCATTAAAAATAGCCACAAAAGCTTGCTGAAGAAACTCTTTGTACAGTTAACAAATATACAAAACGAAAAATCGCTAAATTTGCACCGTTAAAAACTTCCATGCTATTCTAACCTAGGTGCAAAAAGGTGAATAAGAATATCTAACACATAATACTTGTTCCCTTTCGGATGCAAAATAACACACCTTTCCATGGAGACCATATACCCATTATTCACGCTTTTAAGACTGGTAAAGAATTGATCTCTCGATGGTAACTATGTAAGCAAAACGTAGACACCACAATAATCCACAACAAAATCTCGAAGAAAAATACACATGTCTATATAAGGACAAGTACGCTAGGACAAGTACGCTAGGACAAGTACGCTAGAATACATAGATCTACACTAAAGACAATGTTTAAAAATATACAGACGTCACCAAAAACAAACAAAATATCACCGGATCGACATAAGTTGTCCCAGCAATGAAAATTCAGAAAATATTTGATTTTGATTTGATTTTTATTCCCGGTAAAATACAAGAGAATAGTATACATGGTATTTTTATACAATATACAAGGCGGGAATAAACCCTTGTCGGCTTGTACTATCCCAAGCTTTGTTAATATTTAGTTACTTTTAATAATTATACTGCTAAGTAAATATACAAAACATTTCAGACTGAGTATTAATAGATGCTGGTGGTAGTTATACGAATATAAACGTTAACCATTTATATAATTAGATAAAACGAAACTGTGGCTACAGTGTGTCGTCATAATAACACTGTTAAATAGTTTGAAGTAAATATGATTTGGCTCTGGATTTAAACAAGGAGGTAGATGATATGCTGCGGAGTGAAGTTGGTAATTTGTTCCATTCTCTAGGACCAGCAGATTTGAAAAGATGGAAAGATAGATTGGTTCTTGAGAATGGTATATGGAAGTCGAACCAAATACATCGGGTATGCTGCTGTTGTATGTCACTTTGTTTGATCAGATGGTTATTAAAATGATACGGGATGAGATCGATGCTATGAACATATTTATATGATAAGATAAGATTAGAATAAGAGATGAGATTAGGACAATTTGTAAATCTTGTCAACGTCATGCAGTATGGTTAAAGACATTTAGACAATTTATAAATCTTGACAACGTCGTGCAGTATGGTTAAAGACATATAGACAATTTATAAATCTTGTCAACATCATACAGTATGGTTAAAGACATTTAGACAATTTATAAATCTTGTCAACATCATGCAGTATGATTAAATACATTAGGACAATTTATAAAAGTTGTCAACATCATGCAGTATGGTTAAAGACATTTAGACAATTTATAAATCTTGTCAACATCATACAGTATGGTTAAAGGCATCAAGACAATTTATAAATCTTGACAACGTCGTGCAGTATGGTTAAAGACATTTATACAATTTATAAGTCTTGTCAACATCATGCAGTATGGATAAAAAATACTCGGAAACTGATGACCTCCATCTTTATAGTGAGACGTGGAACTAAAGCATCTTAATCAACTCCCTTGGCGAATTACACTGCAAAACTCTCACCATAACGTTATGCACTCAATTGCCGCGGCAGCGATGTCCAGTTTTGATCAAACCTGGTGGCGCCCATCTATCTGATGAATCAAATGTTCAGAGCTTGTTAACAGCTAGCTGTGGAATAAATAACGGGTAGTTTCACCTAAACAAATCTTGTTTCTCTGTCGTTTAAGTTGAAATCGTCCTTAACGTGAGACCCTCAGGTGTTCTTTCAAATCCCACAAAAGAACAATACCGCTCGATTCCGATTTCATCTAATTGAAATCGCTTAGCAAACACCTACTCTTTGAAGATGCTATACTGTATTTGCCCGGGCTATGAAGGACCCTTGTCATCTCGGCTTTGGTGTTGTAATATTTCAGGAATAACAGTAACTAATATGACGCATACAGTTGTGATATTGGCAGAGAAGAACAGTTGCATATTGGTGTCTGGATATTCGGATATTTTCCTTACCTCCATATCTACAGACATGATAATATAGTCCATGCTATATTGTTGACTGAGTCGTCCTCGGTTGAAGAGTTTACTTAGTCAAATTTGTCAAGAATTGTCCCTGTTGACAATTATTATGATATAAATAAACGTTAACATTAGGCCACCGTAAACCACGAGTTTGACATTTTTAAGTGGCACTACATCTTGAACAGTATTTTTTAGTGCCCTAGTTCATGATGACATTTCATTAACCTCAAATGAGTATCCATACAAAATCTGAGGAATTGCAGAGTTAGATCGGACGGTCGAATTGGGGCTAATTGCAATTACTTGCGTTTGACACAGTTTGCACAGGAAGCCAGTTATGTGACATTTGGCGCTGAATCAACAATACATCCCACTGCCGAATGGTGCCATTCTTGTCTCAGACCATGGGGTTCTGAGACATATCCACGATAGCAGTGAGCGACCATATATGGCTTTGTTTGCGTTTAATAGTCAGACATCATTCTAGCGAATTTCAGGAGCTTTTCTAGACATTACATGAACCAAAACCCAACTCGGCACTCACTCCATCCTGATAATACCAAGGTTAAGCATGTGTGTTGTATCAACTTGATAGGTTAACTTAAATAAACATTACAATGACCCTTTAGATCTCGCATAAAATTGACAGTAAATCTAATGCTATACAAAATGTGTTGCTATGACTTTTAACCCATGTATATTGTCTCGTAGCAAGTCATTGTATCAATGTTAAGATAATTGTTTCTGTCAACATCTAAGTGTTTTCACAGTCACTTTTTCGTTAGGCAACAGGGACATTCCTGCTTTCAGACCTACGGGACCACAGGATACCGATCAGTTCGCTGTTTTCTATTTGTTTGGTGATTGTCCTGAGCGGTCTTTGTTAGTTGCGTTTGGACTGTTTCCCCCAATGATTGGGCTTGCGCGTGGGCGTATGACTAAGATAATCTTTACGGTTAAAGCCAAATTAAAATATTTTCAACGTTATTGCAATGCCTGTGTGAAGGTGTCTTATCCAATAGATTTGGGATCACGTTCTTTGAACATTCAATACCGGTAACTTATAATAGCAGACAGTTTATTCTAAGAACGTATAAAAACTAGTTGGACGTCCCAAATAACCAGGCCCCCTTACAGTATCGACCAAAATGACCGTAAACCACTACGCTTAAATAGTTTTTTTTTTCACTCGTGCTCGTTACCTAAAGAAGGGATCCTATTTCTGCTATATGAAATAAGTTACTTATCATTTTAGTAAACCTCAGATCCGTCTGTCTTTGCTCGTGTCAATCCTTAATCTATTTTGAAATGGTAACGATTTAACGAATATCAGGCGGCTGTTGCCTTTATAGTGTGCTTGCCTTCCCATGTGGTTGTTTTGTTGTTTGATTTGGGGTATACGGTCGCACTCAAGAGTAATTCACTTATAAGACGACGGAAATTGTCAATTTCACAATGTTTCTTAAACACGACGAAAAACCGATAGGAAATCTCGTAAAACCACCCCAGCGATTGTGGGAGCCACACCGTTTGACTCACTCATACAAAATGGTCGAGAGCCGGTACATCGAAGTACGATTGGTAGGTAGACACGCTAACCCCTAAGCCACGGGTCCAACGGTTTGACATATAGGGGTATCGCTTCATGATTATCTATAGTTTTTTTCGTATCAACGTTTTGGAACAAAAATAAACCTTTACAGCTTGATTAACACGACATTTGACGTTACAGTCGGTAATCTATGTATTTTATCTTATTATAAACATATGCTCTGTTGCTGTTATGTCGTGGTGTCGAGCTGAATCCTTGACGATCTGACTGCTATATGTTTTTGTGCATCTTAATACTTCTGGCTGTAAAAACAAGTTGGATTTACCTCTGGCAAATTGTGACGTTATTGCTTTTGAAGACAGCCATATTGCCGTAAATATACATCCAAGTTGTATATGCTTAGCTGGTTTCCACGAGCCTATTTGTCCTGACAGTGAACATATCCGGGGTGGTGTATGTGTACATATTACTCACAATGTCGTTTTCTCTCCGCCAGGCCACGAACTCCAGTACGGTTCACTTGAAAGGATATGGGTAGAAATAGTTTACAAACCGACGTCCCTTCTCTGCATTATATACCAACCACAACCGACTGAGGTTGAAGCGTATACCGAGGTTTAGGTTTATATCGCGAACGCAATTGACCCCAATAAGAATCGGAACGTTTTAATATTTAATGATTTAACTAAAGATTCGTTAAACCCCATTAACATTTATTTAAAACATATTGTTGCCTATTTTTGTATGACTCTGTTAATATGTGAGCCAACAAGACCTTCCTCATATAACTTTCTAGAACAAGAAATATGTAAGACATGACGACTGATATGGATGTACAACTTCTGGATATAGTTGGGTAGCGACGTTTCGATCTCGATGCTACCGCTACGTCGCTACCCAATTATATCCAGAAGTTGTACATCCATATCAGTCGTCATGTCTTACTAATTCACCAGCTTCTAAGTGCCACTCAAACAAGAAGAAATATGTAGTCGGCTATATCTGAATGGTGTACAGAGGGCAGTGACCACTGCACTGTTATGCAATCCTGCAGTCAGTCATAAACTTGGGAAATAATAGAACCATAATACAGCTAATTTCGGCTCTTTTGTGTGACAGTCTTGAATATGTAGACTGGGACACTGTAAATGTATTTTCTGATACCATTATTGACAAAATACGTTTTTTTTTCTTTGCAACGCCATAATGGAGGCTTCTCATGAAGCTGTACAACATAACAATGTCCGAATAAATCCAAGGGAAAATGATGGATGACTAACCAAAGTCGATGTTTGATAAATTGATATAAAAGTGGAAATTAAATGTCGAGAAAATCTGTTCAAAGGTTGCACCACACATAACTTACAGGCCTTATGAAATACCAGATACAGTTTTGACGAAAAATTTTGATCCTCCCATTGCTATTTTGTTATAATACATACATCCCCGACACAGTGATTAAAGCAAATTGAATCAACGTTCTCTATACATCTATTGGTACATTTGACGAAACTGACGTAACGGCTGTCCATGCCTTAACAAATCATCCTGATTCTCTTCGAGACGAAATAATAGTTAACCGAACTGATGCATTGGTTCAATTGGAATGGTTAAATATTCGCAAAGCGGTAAATGAGACAAATCTGAAATTGAAAACACTTTATTACCTCTTTTAGTTCCGTTCTATTTTTTAAAACTCATTTCAATATAATGTGGTGTATATCCAACCGAATGGAAAGTAGCTAGAGTAACACCAATTTCCATGCCTGGGGACTTATCACGTGTTTCTAAAAAAACGTCTTCTCCAATAAGCTAAGTATTTGGACGAGTTGTGTTCCAAGAAATTTATGGATTCATACAAAACGACATATCCTTACACCAATATGTCTTTCAACCGGTTAAATCGACGCTTTGTTTCAGCTTCTTGATGTTTACTTTGGCTTGGTAAAAGTTTTAGACGACCGAAGAAAGTCCTGACTCCGTTCTGCCATATAAGTAAGGTTTTTGACCGCGTCTGGCATATTGGATTATTAGAAAAGCTACGTACATTAGTATAACTGGTAATATACTCGACTGGTTTGATAGCTTTTGCGTTGCACGTCAGCAACGAGATGGTCTTAATAAGTGGAGGTCCGGGTTAGAATCGCCATACCGGTACTATCTTAAGAGAAAAGGCTACCATTTAACATACTGAAACATGGCATGGAATTCTTGTTAGCTGGTTGTTTTAAATTTAATATGGAGGACAAATATATACCTTACAACGACGGCAGATAGCCGTCATTTTGGGCGTAGTCAACCCTGCTCATGACCTCACGCGAATCACACTTCTGGTGCCTATTACCGGCCAACAAGTTGGCTGAACAACCTTCACAGCTGACTAGGTATTGTAAATGGGTGTATAAAGACAGCCGAAAAGAGCTTGGATTGGTCAATATTGGTAAAGCGGTTCCGTATGGGCATCTTCGCTTTGTTTTTTATATCAATAACATTCACACAGAAAAACAATATTAAGCTTTTTGCCGTTGACGCAATTCTATAGGCCCTATGTAGTATCGCTAGACAACCATTCATCGGGAATCTAAATTTCTATGGAACATGACTAGCAGACGACCCAGTCAAGGGAGGAGGTCTGACGCGTTTCCTTTAATCCTTCTAAGACGATTCCAATGATGTGCTCTAAACGGAGGTCTCGGTCCAAACTAAATATCAACATTACAGGAAGACCTTCTGATCGTGACCAAAGCCATAGGCACTTAGGGATTGTTTTTAGTTTGGGGAACTAGAATTATCATATTGTTCACCTCATCACGGCTGTCCATATCAAAATATTCCTCTTTCGAGGAGTTAAACAATGCTTAAATTATGTACAAAATCGTTATCCAACGCTCACTCAGTATGCCAATAATGTCTGGGACAATCTAATTGATCATCAAAGAACTACCCTGGGGTCTGTCTAGAAGAATTGTCTCATAATAATGACGTGTCTGACAGAGAGGGTTGGAAGTGTACTTCTCCATGAAAAATCCGGTTTAGAAAATTGAAAAAGCGCAAAAAAAATCTATCGTTTGTGCGCATTTCATAACATTATAGTGGGAAAAACAATATCAATTTTGAGTCCACCAGAAACTCATGTCCCCAAAGATTCCGTAATAGACTTAATATTTCTATGTGTATCGTTCCTTCTTCCCAAGCTCTACCCGAGACAGGTATATTTTTCCCGATAATCTGAATATGTTGACGACTTGTAATGAGTTTAAATCCAGAATATTAACCTTTGAAACGAATAAGTCTTGAATGACCCGCCTCTCTAACGTCATCCTGTGCCGCTTGTACAATGGCTGCTGTCTTTGAAGGACAACTTGCTTGTTTAATAATTTCATCTGTGTGAAAACAAAAAAAAGTGGGTACGCTGGTAGTCCAGATAATTCCCTTCTTTATATTATTCACATCTGACATTGATCCTAATACAGAGTCCGAATTCAAATTATACCCCGAAAGTGATATTTTTCTCCATGTCGAACAGTGCCTAAATATGTGCTATAATAGGCGGTAACATAATGATATTAACAATACTTCATTGAAAATAAAAACACGGAAGACAACAAGTACAAACTCTGACCCCTATCATATTCTCGCGGGAGTTTCTAAATTGGAAGAAATTAAGACAACCTTTGTACACTATCACAGGCCATCGCGCATTAATTTCCGCCAATATTTGGGGCGACGTATGCCAAACACCAGCCGAAAAGAAGTGCAAAACAAGATGCCCCGGGTGTAACTTAGAGTTAATGCCTCAGCGCAGAAAAAAGAATCGATTATATTTTCGAATGGCTCTCACCCATAGCGGAAATTACTTCGACACTTTCCTTACCGGTAAATATATCTCGGCACGTTGGAACATCACCCAGCCATTTTCGTACCGTAAATAATCTCTGATGTAGAGCGGTTCATTTCACCTGAGGTGACTCGCATGGATTTACTTTCATCATTTAACTCAGTTATCGACATGTTTATTGTTTACTTATGAAGGCTATTCTTGTGCTGATATGATGACGTCATTGAAGCTATATCAGTATTAAATACTTACAGCTGACGAAATCTGAATTATTTGCAAAAGTCCTACATAATAAAGGAAGAGTGTTTTGTTTATTAGATTTTGCCGGAGAAGGGGTTGTTTGATGTCGAGGTTTTTTAAATACAAATCCGCGGAGTTCTTTGATTAATTTCCACGCATGTTTTCACCTCCGAGATAACTGTCACAACAAAGTGTTGCAAATTTAAAAAAAATACAGTTTCTTGTGTACAGCGTCAGTGGATGAATATATTTCTCAGTGCTTCTGGCATGGGACAACATGGCCAACTACACTGATACAAAAATAACACAGGTCCTGACGTGTTTCTGCAGAATTTGACGTGAAATATTAAGATTTTGACGAATGTAAATGCAACTTGAGGAAAATACTGGAGGGGAGGGGGAATAATGGGTATTTACAGCTGCAATTCTGGCAATGATATGCATTTCCCATTTTACTGTTAACGAGTAACAACATGCCGAGATTTAACCTTGTCAATTGAGACATTGCGATTGGCCGCCTCCAGTTAGGTGAATCGCCGTCGGAAGTCGCATGGTACGTTCAGAGCACTATTACACGTTTTGGAACAGTTTTCAGCGATCTTAAGATCACCGGCCTTGAGGTGGTAGACCTCAATAACAGTTTCAGAAAAAGACCGTTGCATCCGGGCCCTTAACTTGCGTCACCGAACTACCACAGCAATGAACACAGTACGCTCGTATAACCAGCGATCGGCTAACAGTAGCCCATACTGACTGTACACTATACGCTGGTTCATATAGCAAAGCTTTTCAGGTAAAGGGCCGCGGAGTTAGGCTCTAGATTCACACAAAATTATATTGGTTGATCTGGTTACATGAGCATACGATCCTCTCGCCATTCGGAACCGACTAGTGACGTTTCCTGTTTACGGAGACATGATGGACGACAGTGAAATACCTAAAGCATGAGAACATTATGATGTGTTGCCGTGGCCATCAAGATCGCCAGATCTCACCCAACTTTGGGACGAACTGGACATACGTTTATGTCAGCGTAACCCAGCGCCTCGTCTAAGGCTGAAGGCGCCTTTGTTCGCAGAATGAAAAAAAAAACGTACAGCCGGAATAGATGTAACTAACTTATACTATCACTAGTGTGCTCTGAACGCTCTGTAGACTTAAATACCGCGGGTGTAGTGTGAGAAATGCTTGGATTTTATTTCACTTCTTTCTCCATTTGAGTCGTATAGTCCCTTTCCTATATTGATACGGTTTCAGCTTTTCATTAAATACTCCAGGTATTGACCCATTCATAAAATAATCTCTCCTATGTAAATTCAACTCCTATAATGATTTGGCGGGCGATTTTTCCCTCGACTCAGGTACCATTACAAAGTGCAACCACCTTTATCGTTCGCATTATCGATCCAAAATTGTGAGGTGCATATCGACATTTTTTATTACGACGCATACGGCGAAAAAATGGAAATGACAGTTTTGAGTGTTTGCATATTGAGATTAGGATTAAATTGCGACAGAGCGTTTGCCTCTGAAACAGAGCGGTCTCGCACGTGTCCGTTTTTTCATAAATTTTCATAAATTTCGTAAACATATACGTGTTCTCTATAGGCGACAATGTATGTTTGAAACCAGGTCAATGTCCTGCCTTCCCTTGTATTTAATGTCTCTCCCACTCGGAAACAATATTGTCTTGAGAACTCATATATAATTCAGTCCATAATTCCTTTGGGTGCCAACTTGTGCTTAGTAAGTTTGTTTTGAAACCAATCTTTTCACAAGTTGGAATTTATTATCTCTCTATGACCCAAACGGAAATATGCATAAAGCAATTATTGCAGGGTATTCATCTGCCTGGGGTTCCATCACCGTAGTCAAAGTTGTCTTCTGAGATCATTGTGTAGGTCTGTATTGTATTTGTTTTCTCTATGAATGTCGTACACTAACTAAACCAAATGAAACTTTTTTTAAAGCCATAAAGCAATTATATACCCTAACAAATCGTCAACAATACTGATGGAGATATTTTGTGATTGAGATATGTTTCTAAGAGAATATTTGTGTCAGAAAAAGATTTCCCTTCGAGAAGTGATTTTTTTAAATCTGCATTCGTGCATCTACAACTCGAAGGCATGTAGACTTCATTCCCTTCTCCATTGACTTTCAGAGCTGTATTTCGTGTCAGTGTTGGGCACAGCCGTAGCACTAGAAGCCGTATTGGCATCTCTTTTGATTTCCGGTCAAAGTATAACTATACAAAGAATGCATGCTGTACCCAGTAGTGGAAAGGATCGCCTAAATTCTCAAAGATCACATGACATTGTTTAAAGGATCTAGCTTCTATCCTTCCCAAATGTAGGGCCCTTTGTAAAAACAAACTACTGAAATGAGCTTCAATGATTTGTTTTCAATGATTTGTTTACATATATGCAAGTTTTAAATTTCTTTTCGGACATAAATAAGACATTTAAATATTGCGTCGAAGCCAAAATGAAGTAGTATTGTTGCAAATAAATTGTATGTATGTCAAGGTTTTATAGCAACCCCCAGAGATCATCTAAGTTTTAAGTCTTTTGAAAAGAACATTGTAAATTGTGTTATCTTCTGCGTGGCTAAATCCTTTAGTTAGGAAAAGAAATGACCTACTGATGATCTTCAGTTAGTTGTTGTAGTCGTATGCTGTACATTGCAGTGTAACGATTGTCCTTGTTCTGACGTCACTTATCAGGTAATCTCCAATTTAGATTCTCGAATATGCATAACCATCTCAGGCTTGTTTCAGGTCTGACGCACATAGCTTATGTATATGCTGTTGGGAGCAGTTGGGAACAACTTATTTATCTTTATCGGTTCTATCAAAGTCTGTAAAGAAGAATTTTGTTGGCTTGAATCCTTTAAGGAAGCCTCCAACCGATCACTTAAATACGCCAATAAACACCTGTGCATGACTGTCTTTAAACGAGAAAAAAGTTGAAGGTTTGAGGGCGGCATATATGGCGACAAAGTCATCAATGCTGTGCTGCCAATAAGGTATGCAGAAAGTCTGATTTTTCAACTGTTATCATGGGTCCTTCAGAAAGTGTGATGTACGGTCCTCTTATAACCTTCCGTGTTATAGCATTCAATTCATTTGACTCTGGACAAAATATTGTTCTTTTTGTTGGAACCCACTTCCTTTTTATAACAAATAACCGTTTTTGCCGTAGTGGTTCTAGATGTATATAGAACCATCCCCTTTTCCAAACAACCCTTAAAGAACCATTATTTCTAAGAGTGAAATGGAAGACCAAGTGGTGATTGTGCTGAATAATGTTTTTGGTTTAAATAGTTAATTCTAATTAGGATATTTACTTATTGGTGTACAGGACCCGCGGCTGTGGCTTGGTAGTAGCGTGTGCTAATCTTATTTCGATTTATTCTCGCAGGATCGAGTCCGTCTGTTGACCATCAGATATATGAGTGAGTCACACAATGTGGGCTGGCAATCACGGGGTGGTTTTTACAAAGTTTCATCGAGGGTTTCCGTCTTAATTACATAAGGAACAGTCTGAAATGGACAATCCGTCGTCATACACTTGAGTACGAATTTTATCCCCAAACAAACATAGGAACATTGGTGTAGATGACAGATGATAGTCTCTTTGTTTAATGTTTTATTGATATGTTGCACGAGCTGTAGTACATATTTTTAGACAAAAATTCAAGAGTTCAAGTGAGTCACTTTATAATAATATACCCAGAGAAAATGCATGTTGCAATTATTAGCTGTATGAACATGTGTCTATTGCAATAATTTGACCTCGTGAGGGAGCGGGTGCAGAATACTCCCTCGGCTTCCTCCGTCGATCGTAAGAGGCGAGAAAAGAGGTTGCTTTCTGTTGCCCTGGTGTTC
>JAVFBW010141209.1:0-12926 GCA_034783835.1 Mopalia ciliata | reverse complement strand
TAGCTAAAACCTGTCTTAAATAACTTTGAACAACGGTCTTAGGTACTTGGATTAGCTAAGACCAACTTAATGGATTTAAGCCTGGTTTAACTTTTAACCTGGATTAAAGTTAACACAACTTTGAACAACCGGACCAGAAGGCCTGTCAATGGCAAAAAATAATGACAATACGGAAGAGTCAATACTCAAAACCAAGACAACACAACATAACAGCCTGTTAATCCTGATAAGCTCTGAAAGCATCAGGATAATAGGAATGTCTGTTTCTGACAGCCGCTGAAGTATAATATGGGTGGGATGACAAAACAATAAAGTCCTTGCTAAGGTATTAACCAGGGACAATCCCAGTCCATTGTATGCAATAAAATACCTTATAACTTCTAGTGTTGGGACAGAGAAATATACTTTACCACAGGGGGTCTTAGACGTTATTTCTGTGGCCTGTCCCAAAACTAGATCATCCCAACTTCTAGAAGTTATAGGGTATAATAATAGTGATACACACCTAAATTTAGATAATCTGAAACCCGTCACCATTCCTTCTTTAATTTCACCAGCTTTTGACAGGTGAACTGCATCAAAACCATCAGCAGCTAATAAAGGTTTGAAGTGGTTATTAAAAATCTTTCGATCAACCTCTTGAAGGCAGATCAGATCAGCATTGTAGCCTACAGAAAAAACAAACAATTAATTATTAATTTAAATATATATATTTTTTTAATTATAACAAAGTTTTTTTTATTATTCTTTATAAGTTGAAGGTTTATTATCAGTCTGGACTGGATGTAGCACTACATCTCACCAACTACCACATTAGTCTTTTATACAGTATGTTACTAGATCTATGAAATCCATCAGAGATGTAACCCCTACACATTAATACAAAAATTTGTGTTGTTTCGTTGACGTTTTTTTTAGAGCTCACACCCTTTACATGTAGCATACAACAAGAGGTAATGGTAACCTACATGTATTGTGAAATGGTTGAGATGGATTTATTTTCTACGAGATGGGTGAATAGTATGTTTGTGGTTTTCGCATCCCACTAGATGGATGCTTCTAGATGGTTACGTCCCCCAGGTTAGAAATAAAATTTAAAAAGAAATTTTAAAAATAAATAAATCCCGGAACATTCTGGTCTGATTTTGAAAAGAGGGAAAGAAAAAAATATGTTTACCTTAGTTTGACCTGGGGGATCGATTTCACCAATGCTTACAGCAGTTTTTAATCATTTTTTCGAGCTGTAGATGCACATACCGTGTAATTCCTTTGCAAGAAGCTGTTTTCTGTAGTCTATATGTAGAGCATACGGAGGACAGTATGGATATAGAATTGTTCTTGAGAATTCCGAGTCTGCATAAATATCAGCTAATGTGTTATAACTCACCACCCTGATACTGAAACAAGGAAATAAATACAAGATCAATTGTATGCAAGTCAAAAAGACATAAACTCTATGTTCCAGTATTTTTTTTTTTAAATATATCTGAATTTTTGGTTGTCAAAATTGACTTTCTTTATCATTTTTATATTAACACGATGGTCACTATATTTTTAATATTATCCAGGAAAAAGGCAGGAAACTAAAGAATAAGTTATTTCTGTGCAACTGTTAGTCCTCAACTTTAGAAACTCAAAGATGCCGTTTTAAAACTTCTTTTGTTAATTTCTAGGTTTTGTATTAAATTTATTATTCAAATATTCAAGAAGATATTTTTTTAAAAAGGCAAACATCCTATTAAATGTGCCGAAAATCAAAATATTGATTAGTAGCTTTCCGCCTGAAAAAACGCTTAAATTAAAAACTTTGCAGACAAAAAGATCTTACTGATCATACTGGTATGTTAACCCATGTTAACTCTTAGCTGGTTCTCTTTTTTTAGTTTGTCACAAGACATAATATCAGATTTCTGCAACCAGGTGTGTTGTATTAACTTAAACTAGTCCAAATAATTTGGCTTTGTATAATTTGGTTGATTCATGGATTGATTGGTGTTTTACGCCGTGCTTAAGGGTATTTCACTCATATGACAGAAAAAATATTCCAACAATGATTGACACTAGCACAACCAAGATGTGAAGCGTTTCCATAATGTTGGAAAGTTAATTTTCCTCAGTGATAAGTAAAGACAGTATTGCTACTCTTTTTAATAAACAAACTGCCCTTCGCCAGAGGGCTTGTATAATTTGGGACCGAACATGTTGGTCTGACATTCAACCTTGTAGACATGATGAACCATGATGAGATTAGGTCAATACAGAGTTGTCTCAGTCAAAGTGTTACTTACCTTCCAGGTGGGGATAAATCTCTGGTCTGTTCACAACGCAGCTCAAATGGAAGCAACCCTGGTTCGGCTCCAATTACTGTTGATGATTGAAAACTAACTTCTTCTCCAACCATCAATGAATTCTTTGGTATAACTGTTAGCTTGATATGGTGGCTTATGTGAGAATTATCTGGTATAAAAACATTATCACTACACACTTTGACCCAATTTAAGTCTATTTTCTGATCATGAAAGTTAGACTCTGATGTTTTTTTTGTTTCGGTTACAACAGTGTTTGTTGCGCTCTGAATGGTCTTTTCACATTCTTCTTCATTTTCAACCAGTTCGTTTTCTGGTTTGTCTATATTTTTACGTATATACCATGCAAAATCGAAGGAGTCAGTATATTCAGATTCCATAATTGGACGAACAGGAAAGCCGGACATAAAACACTCTTCTAATTTCAAAGATTTCACACTTGGAGGGTTGAAAATTATTGGTATTGATTCGTCACAGATTTTTAAACAAGTTCCAGTTATCCAACCATTTTTGTTCACAACAGTATCCTCTAGCTTTTCATCGTTTCTATACAGTCCTAGCTCAATGCGAGGACCAGTGTATGCGGTTTCTTGTGCCGACGTTTGTGCCTCATCTGTGTTTTGCTTAGGTTTCTTTTTTCGTTTTACCCTTGACACTTTTGAAACAATATTGGTTTGCAGTCTCGCAAGTGACTGTCCGATTTCTTCGTCCAGCATGCGGTCCAAGTTAAAAATCCTTTCCGTTCTTCCTTCAAAACAATACCTCAAACATATCTTTATTCGATCACTGCCTTCATAAGTCCTTACTGTTAGTCTAGAAGACATCCTTTTGCAAACGTTTGGATGAATAATGATAAACTTGCAATGCAAAATAAATCTATTTAATTGTTGCACCAGCTGAGAACACATGACGGATGTTATTATGGAGATTTTATACCCCTCCTGAACAACAAGACTGTGGACAAAGGTCGACAACTCGTGTCACAGTGTCATCAAGCTGATATTGATAAATGGATATATATATATAGCTTCATTTTTTTTTTTTTTTTAAACGACTCAGCTGATAAGATTTCAAACTGACACATTTAATTTCATGGACTTCGCACCTGTACTCATCCATATGTGTATTCCGCAATCTCGAAAACAAAGCTATGGGCAATTCAACAAATAGTGGTCCTATGGCTGTCCCGTATCTCCAAGAACTCCAGTTCACTGATCTGTGGTGCGCAGACATTTGCCCCTATGGACATTTGCCACTAGACATTTGCCCGTTGGATATTTGCCCCTATGGACATTTGCTACTAGACATTTGCCCGTTGGACATTTGCCCCTTTGGACATTTGCCCCTATGGACATTTGCTTGATGTATTGTACTGTTAGCCAGCTTCTATGAGTCAGAGCGTGGGGACTATTTGAGGACATGTGTTCGTTCTAGCATTGTCGTTTGAAAAAATTGGGTGTCTGCTATTAGTTTGATCACGGTTGGGGAGCCCAGGGTGGTCAGGTTGACGAGGGAGAAGTGAAATTGCTGGCAATTTGTTTATATTTCTTTGCAACGAACTGAATCACAATTTTCACACTTAAAATTCAATAACCTCTAACTAGAATTACTTTGTTAAATGCAGGACATAAAAGAAAATCTTCTATTAATGAAATAATTAAAAAAATTAAAAATGTTTACTCTCTTAGGAGCTGTCCATCTATAAATAACTTATTCTTATAATTAAAAGAACATGAAACATAAATTTTATAAATACATTATAAGGGGCGAATGTCCATAGGGGCAATTGTCCATACGGGCAATTGTCCTAGAGGTAAATGTCCATATGGGCAAATGTCCTAGGGGTTAATGTCCATATGGGCAAATGTCCTAGGGGTTAATGTCCATATGGGCAAATGTCCTGGATTCGTTTTAGGTGTACCTAGTAAGCGTTACAATAAGTCCAGAATATATTTTTTGCGAAAGTCAAAAGCATTTTACTAATATTTACAGAATGTTGATGTCATCAGGTGAATAGCAGAAAAGCGTTTCACTGATGCATACTTGTTGATAGAAACACATTGCGAATGATGTCTAGATTTAAACATTTTGTATCCACACTGTATGTACTGACTGATACAATTGCAGTGCCCATACAGTGTAGATCCTTTGGTAAAAAGCCCGTCTTACGTGCCTTATAGTCAAAATATTTAAAAATTGTACACTATTTCCTATTGTTTATAATTTGATTGTGTCCTCTTTTTATGGGAGGGGGGGGGGGTCTCTTTTATCACACAAATTCAAAGGGTATAGATTCCATAGATGTTACTCATTTGTAGGATACACATATATCTAACCGTCAAGCAGAAGAAATAATGACCTCTGACAACAGACACTTCGAGTCGCTGAACAATCCAAGGCAGTGGAGCATTTTCAGGATAAATACCGGTACATATAATTATTTTCTGTCTACCGTTCACTTAAATGTTTAGGCAGTTCAAACTTGTGAGTATTTATTTACAAGAATCATTTGCCAAGATTGTAACTGTTAACCCTGTAGACCTACATGTTTGTACGTTGTTTAATTGGTTGGGCCTACACGTAAGCTGTATCAGGTCATTTCGTATACCCAAACTGTTCCTTCCCCAAGCCTTCTCGTAACCAAACCGTTTCGTACCCAAGCCTTCTCGTAACCAAACCGTTTCTTATCCAAACCACTTCGTACTCAAGCCGTTTTGAATACAATCATTTCTTACACAAACTTTTTCGTATCCAAACCGTTTCAAATCCAGTCATTACGTATCCAAACCATTTCGTTTTCAACCATTTAGTACCCACCCGTTTCGTTACCAAACCATTTCGTACCAAAACTGTTTCGTATTCAACCGTTTTGTACCCTAACCGTTTCGTACCCAGACGGTTGCGTACCCAAACTGTTTCGTACCATAGCCGTTTCGTACCCAAACTCTTTCGTCCCCAACCATTCATGATATCATGGCCATGTTGTACCATGTAGCTATAAAGCTCTTTATAGCTCCGTGGCTGTATTAAGCTGAATACCATATCAGCCTTTATCTGGAATGTTCACAAGCAGGTAATACAAAAATGTAGCCGACACACTAGACAAACACCAAACGAACTGCGAGGCACCAATATTTATATAAATGGTCCAATAATAACACCGAAGACCTCAGTGATGGTGTTTGACCGACGCACAAGATAAAACCCTACTGGAAGCATGTCTAGAATAGCTCAAAACCCAAGCAGTAGACGAGCTCTGTTTAGTTTTGTCGAATTGGTATAGAAAATGTTACAACAGGGAAAACTCGAAAA
The DNA here is from genome assembly GCA_034783835.1 of Mopalia ciliata. NCBI lineage: Eukaryota > Metazoa > Mollusca > Polyplacophora > Chitonida > Mopaliidae > Mopalia > Mopalia ciliata. The sequence goes on along the minus strand of JAVFBW010141209.1, from coordinate 7,308 downwards.
GGCTGAGTATCAGCACATAGCCAAGTAACAACCCGGTGTTCAATTCAATGGGGCAATAATCGGCCGTATCAATCAGTTGTGATTGATGGATTGATTGATTGATTGAATACTATTCTAATCCAATTAATGTTTATTTACATTAACAATGCATACAATTATTGCATAGTATACATGATTGATTATACGTGATTGGATAATGACGAACTAGGTCATGGGCATTATCCAATCAGAGTTAAACGCATACATCGCTTGTAGGCTGAATTGGGGAAAGAACCAAGAGCTTTGTAAGAAATATTTGATAGTTATAGATAGATAACTAAAATCAAAATTCTGGATTAGAATTTGAGGATGAGCCTGGGTCAACGCACCCATTAGGTAACACACTAAACGTAAAACAAGAAATATCAGCAATCCGTCAAGGAAGATATTATTTTTTCTTAAAATATAGAACTATTCTTTTTTTGTGGAGGACTATTCCGTAAAAATTCTTCAAAGTGTATTTTTTAACTATATGGAGAGCATTAGGTCATCTTAAAAATTGCTGATGTATTGCGTATTGCATGACAAATTTTATTTTCACATACCATGTATCAGCTTGCATCCTGCCAATTGTCAACATGCGACAAAAAAGCAACAGGCAATTAAATCTTTGAATAGTTACAGAACCCTTGCATAAAATATACCTATGCATGTATTGTTGTGTAAAATTTACTGTGTACAAAAATTATGAAAAATTGTAATAGCTGAAGTTAGGACGTGGAATTTCGCTTTCTATTTTCGGAACATGTGTCATCTTGCCTATAGTCTAAATGGGGGCAAATCATATGTTTAATATTAAATTTGATTTGAAAAAAAAAATCATTTGGTCAAAACGTAAATGATTTGCTAACGAACACTTTCAAGAAAGGCGATCGTTGAGTATATCCATGGTTGTAAACAAAAACAAAACAGCTAAAAAGGACTATATCGGAGATGTTCTTAGAAGAGTAAACAACTCCAATAAAAGATACACATTGATACATGGTGATTCAATATTTCTTTACAGTGGTTAAAAAATAAACCAAAATATTGAATTACCATGTATACATGTGTATCTTTTATTGAAGTTGTAAGTTTACTCATCAGTGGGAATAATGCTATTTGGAGATGTTCTTCAATCTCGATTAAGTTAAGCCAGATTTTCAATATGAAGAGGGAGATAATTAAGGATTTTTAGTCTTAACCCCATTAGAATGGGCAGCAACAGGATATTTATAATATTCATCATGCCCACATTCTCCGTCCACTCTATGGATCCGTCAGGATACTAAAAATATTCATTATGCCTACACTCGGCGTCCTCTCTATGGTTCCGTCAGGATATTTAATATATTGATCGTGCCCACACTCCGCGTCCACTCTATGGATCCGTCAGGATATTTATATTAATTTATCATGCCCACCTTCCGCGTCCACCCTATGGATCCTTCAGGATATTTATAATATTCGTTATGCTCACCTTCCGCGTCCACTCTATGGATCCGTCAGGACATTTATTATATTCATCATGCCAACTCTCCGCGTCCAATCTATGGATCCGTCCACTCTATGGATCTGTCAGAATATTTATATTATTCATGATGCCCACACTCCGCGTCCACTCTATAGACCCGTCAGTATATTTATAATATGCATCATGCGCACCTTCCACGTCCACTCTACGGATCTGTCAGGATATTTATAATATTCATCATGCCCACCTTCCGCGTCCACTCTATGGATCCATCAGGACATTTATTATATTCATCATGCCCACCTTCCGCGTCAACTCTATGGATCCATCAGGACATTTATAATATTCATCATGCACACAATCCGCGTTGACTCTATGGTTCCGTCAGGATATCTATAATATTCATCATGCCCACACTCCGCGCCCTCTCTATGGATCCATGAGGATATTTATAATATTCATCATGCCCACACTCCGCGCCCGCTCTATGGATCCATGAGGATATTTATAATATTCATCATGCCCACACTACGCGTCGACTATATGACTTTGTCACGCTTAAGGGTGTATCATTTATATTCCAACAATAATTCCATTATTGACACATGCATAACCATAACAAGCACACTACCCTTAACCATAGGGCCAATAAATTTGCAAATATCTATATCCGAATCTTTTTACCAATCACAGCGTCACGTGATCTCTTCGGAAATAAGCTGACACGAATAAGGCCAAAGGAGACTCGTAATGGATTGCAGTCTCGTAAAGTACAGCAGTAAAGCTCTAAAGAAAACAAGGCACACTTTCATTAAATTTCGTACAAACAATAAGACTTTGTCTTTACGAAGAATGCCTTAATCTGTAGTCATTAAAATGCCCCAATCACGAATGTGAGTTGTGACCACATAGGACCGCTTATAGATTAAATTACCTCCCTTGCTAACATTTTTAGACTGCAATTAAATGTGCAAAATAATACAATATAGCCAAACAAGAAAAAAAAAAGACAAACCATGATTTGATATGTTACAGATTTTTTAATAACACTAGCTATGTGCTAATACTTCAGACAATATGTGTATTGACCTACATTTCTTCCAACATCAATGGCTAGTATATACGTATACAGATCGGGTTACCTAGGGCCCGGACAAGTATCGCTTATGATGAAACAAGTCTGGACATAACCATACACTAATATGTGTATAATGATAAAATCAACTAGTTTCACTTTCATTTTCAATATACATGTATATGCCCTTAATTAATGAAATGTATATATAACCTAGACACAATGTATCAATTTATTTACAACAATATTCATTACATAGATACAAACTTTATCAATATTTCCAGATACATTATATACTTTTAGTTCAAATACTTTGCCAGATACTTACTGTACCGTTCATCTAGTATAATTGATCTAAAATCCGGGATTAGGTGTTTAATCTGAAATTAGTGACTTCTTTTAGTTTTGGGCTTTGACTATACAAACAGCAGCTATATCGACTTGGTTTTTCACCCTCCCTGATAAACATTGCCTAAAACGTCTTGATCTGGTTTACAAAGATTTGATTAAGCTTTGAACGTGTGCATATCAAACCACGGTATTCACCTTTTAACTTACCAATATACTGTCGTCGATTTAAAAGTAGTTTAAACGAACACAATTTCCGCAAAAAGGCCCCATTTCATAGACTTCTTACCAATCATTACTTATCGTAATGCTTTCTGCTAGTGTAGTCATAATTTATGTTCCTGATCAACTCGTCTTGTATCATATCCATAGTATTAACGGGTTTTAAATTGGGATGCAAAGCTTAGTGTCGGAAAGATCTGCACAATGTATCACAGTTTTCTGCGAGAGCATGGAATAAATCAACTACAACGATCGACCCTAAATGCACATACTGTGGTTTTTGACAACACAAACTCTTTGTTTTCCATTGATATTATCAGGTAAATGTGGCTTTAACACAAATTTACAAGTGTCACAGCTACGAGCAATTTCGACATCCCTAAGTGCGCCTAGTTGACAGAATAAAGGCGAATCAATACATTCTGAAGAACGAGATAATGCAACTCGAGTGGGATTTATCTTTAAAAAAAAGGTGAAGTAATACGCAGTCATTGGGACTTCCGAAAATACACAGATCTTTTAAGGGGTACACCATGAACACAAAAGGCAGCATACGTTTCTCCTCAACAAAGAGGTAGCCCCATGTTCGTGAGACAAGGTTAGACACAAATCCGTGCCCAGCTTACGCTGTATATAATACATGTACTTGTCAAACATGAAGCCGTTATTCTCAAGCGCGACTTTACCAACTTCCCGATGATCTTTAACCAGTCAAGGTGTGACCACATTTCCGGGGCTATTCTCACGACCATATATATGGGGTACGCCACGACCATAGGCTGATGGCAAAACTGAGACACCATAATTGCACCGGGGAGTATAGAAGTATAGAAGTCTCGCTTACTAACGATCAGCTATCGTCTCGTTATGTATTATTATCAATAAATTTACACATAACAAACTATTGCTAAAATCAGTATCTTAAATGTACACCGTATTTGAATATGGTCCATATATTAATTGAGGGTCGGCTCCCAATCTCGTGTAGCCGTGGTCCGTTGTAAAAATTACATAAAATCTTACAAGGAGGATGTATCTACAGTCAAGCATAACTACATTCAATATTAGACTAACACCTACAGGCAACGAGCTCCGCACATCACAATATACAGTTAGTGTAATTATCGACATTTTCATGTACATAATTTTTATAAACATGGAATATAATTGACATCTCTTCCTATATTATAAGTAGAAATCATTTAATATGACTACATAGCACTAGCAGTAAGACACTACAACCGCCAGCTCAGTCAAGATTAAACAGATTTCTGTGATACAATTGTACAATGCTTAATGAAATGTGGCTACTTAAGTTATAAATCAGAACACTTTTTTATATTCATAGCAAACAATCTCCTATGTCATTACATGATTAAGAATTGAAAATTAAAACAGAAAGATCAATTAGAAAATGATGGGGATTTTATGTTAATAGTTTATTAATCAGTTAATGTTTATTACACCACTAAATTGTTTATAAATGATGTTCGTTTCAGATCACAAATCACTACAACTTTCTCACCTGATCAATCCTACTTTTTAGTCAAAATTAGTTAGAAAACGCTTGAAATAACAAATCCAAGGGGAGGCCACTCTAAAAGCCAGAAAAGAAAGTTACTTCCCTTGAAAACTAGCATAAAATCATCAGATTCAACTAGTATTATAATCGCACTGTAAAATACCATAAATATAATATCAACAAAATAAATGCATTCAGTCGGATCATAAAGTAAATGCAATGTGAGTAAAATAGAACACAAACTGAACAAGTTTAAACTATCAATAAAAAATGACCATATTTTAAACAATGTGGTAAAAATAAATGATATTGATTGTCTTGTTTGACTAGGGAATAGCTAAATGAGTACAAGCAATGATAGATCTATTCGACAAGAAAAAGAGACAATACTTTTCAACACTTACTATGTTTGGTGCTTTGGGGTTTTTTTTTAATTCAATATTTAACAACACTGATGTGAGAAAGCTATTTTAGAAGGGACTGGTCAGTCTGTAACAATATTTTGGCATGACACTTTCTTAGTTTGAACAGATCTACATGTAATAAGGTTTATGTTATGTTTATGGATGTCCTATATTATATAATAAACACAATAAATACCTTTTAATTTGGTAAATATTAGGGTACACAGAACCTCAGCTGTCTTACAGATAATAAGACAAACGGTTAGTCTGTTTAATTCAATTTGGGCCACCTTTATGAAAATAACATTAATGTTAAATCCCAAATCAAATTTCCAAACTGATGTCAAATGCACTGACCAAAATAATCGTCTTATTTCTATCTCTATGTACAAGACATTTCCCGCAAAATAATGTACAATCAAAAAAATTCAATATATTACTTGTTCCAGGGTAAAAAAAAAATAGTTGGGGGGCCAAAAACTAAAAATGAGTATAAATATTTTAAAATAATACTTTGACTTAAAACTTATTGATTGAATCACAGCACTAAAATATTAAACTTAACAAACAATATGTAAAAACAAATGACACAAATAAGTACAGATAATTAACAAAAACATCAAACCTGACGTTGTATAAATGAACTAGCCTTGTAGCTGTATGCTTTCAGTAGTATAATGAATTTAATTTCACAAACTGAGATCTTAGTTTTTTAATGAATGGTTTAAATAAAATCAATACGAGGCTACGCAGTTGCCACCAATTAAAGCTTTATGTATATCCCTTACCTCAGAGACAAAACAGTCAAAAACTTATTTGCTAATTTTTACAAGATATTTCTGTCATTTGTTATTTTCTTCCTTGGTAATGGTTTTAAAAATAAACAGAAACTTTGACAGTCTTTGCGCATCTTCATCAGAGTCCTGAGTTCTTTCTTCTGATGTAATCTCATTTCAAATAAGTTCCTATTTTATTAAATTCTACATAGGAAATAACTATGTAATCTCCTTTTTAATTCCTTCTTCTACATGTGACTTTTTACTTTAGACAGCTGCTGTAGGGTTAAAGTTTCTAAGGTTTAACAGCATATTGAGAAATTCATGGAATAAATAATAATAACAAAATTTATAGCTGCCACTTTGTCATACCAATACACAAATTGAAAAAGACAGCAAAATAATACTCATAGTTTTTTATCTTGTCTAAACCAAAACAAATGTTTGAAATAATATTTTCACTCAAAATACATTTTAATAAAGTGTTTACTAAATTTAATGAATATTGGAGTATTCTACAAGCTGACAATTAAATGTGTACATATACTGTGAATTCTAGGCATGGAAGTTTTGGTCAAGAAATCTCAAGATAAGGCATAATCTGGGTAACACAACTCAACTCTCTAGGTTTTTTTTGTTTTCGTCTCAATTAAATAGAACAGATAGTAGACTCAAAATATGCTATTAACACATTTATGTGTAGATATGAAAGCATCCCATCCTCCCCTCTCGCAAATAACTTTATGACTAGGATAACTGTATGTAGTCAATTCAAAAGTATAAATAAAATTACACCAAAATAAACCATATTTGCATATTGAATCAGATGAAGTGCTGTTTACTTATACTTATTCTCCTTTTTTACACTTTATAATGCTACAGATGAATATTAATTTCACATACACTGTATGCCAAACCAGTGTAATGATTGATCAAAACATTGCTTTATTACATATATATATATAAGCTATGTAGCTCAGTCCGAAGAGTGTTGTGCCGGTAACCCAAAGGTCCCGGGTTAACCCAAATTTTTCTCTCTTCATTGATTCAAAATATATAAAACTGTGAATCTAATCAGATCTTTAACACTGTATCCTTTACTGCAGTAAATCTGTCAGTTTCTCATTAAGCTAGTTCAGTTTAAACAAACAGTAGGTTTTATCTACCGTGCCAGTTTGTTAAGCTGATACTGTTGGGGATGTGGGGAAATGTATAAAGTCAGATAACCACTTTGGAATTCCAGAATCATAAATCTCGGAGCTCTAACACCAAATAGCAGCGTTTCAATTCATTCCCACTAAACCTTTTACTTTTTTCTTAAGTTCAGAATGGTAGTAAATTAAGTAATGGGGAGAATTGCTCTATATTAATATCAGTATATTGCAATACTTCAGAAACAGTTTGATCTTTTTGGGAGGTTTTTCAGCAGTCAGCAGAATAGATTTAAAGCCCTTGTCATCTATGATAAC
>JAVFBW010141198.1:0-12927 GCA_034783835.1 Mopalia ciliata | reverse complement strand
AGGAGCATCAGTAGCCTGACATACTCACCTCTGATCCAGCAACCTGGGCTCAGCTAATTTAGAAACTTAGAATTTACCAAAAATTATAGACAAACCAGTTATTCTAGTACTCACAATTGCTTCAAGTGAATTGACGTAAAGCATAAGTTTCTTTCTTATATCAATACTTTTCTTTCTGATAGATAACTCATAGACTCATTAAACAAAAAATAGAATTTTAAATCAAACATATGTTTTTGTTTCGTTTTAAGAGAATTTAAACTATATCTGTTCAGTGTTTCTTTTCTATAATTTCTATTTTAACCAAGGGAACCCAAACAGTGAGGTTAAACACACCGTAAAAATACAAAGGCAAAGAAGACGCCGCTACATTTGTCGGGTCATGAATTTTATGGCCATACTGCATTAAACAAATATGCCTGCTATGGGGATGTTTAATTTACTGTCCAATCAGTGAATAAAGCCTAGCAATTGTTACGTTTCATTCTCATTTACCGGGTGTTAACATCATTGGCAATTCAGACAATGTTTTGCCAAAGACGTGAGATTTAGTACCACTATAAATCTCCATTTCAGCCCAAATTCTGACATCGGCACAAAAAAGGGGACGTGAAAACAAAGCTGCATGACAATGGAATGGAAGACAAAAGTTTGGAATTTTTGTTGTCTGCGTGCAAAGGGGTGAAGTAATATTCATGCAGATTTGCAGAACAATCAGCTGCTTAAAAAAAGGACTTAGATGTTTGTCACACAGTTCCATCTTCCAGATATTCTGTCTTCAAAACAGAAATTACATTTCCCATTACTTGAATTAAAACGCTACAGACTATAACCTATTTTGTGATGTCGTAAATTTGGCATAAGAGCTTAGAATTACAACCATCTGCTTAATAAAGCCAAATCTTTTTAAAGAGTCAAGCATAATTTAAGACACCACTATGAAAAGATTGTTTGATTTTTATTATTTATTTTAGAAGGAAAAAAAAACCCACATAGGAGAGTACAAATGGGCAAAAAAAATATAAGAGATATATGTATTGTGAGAGCATATATATGACATGCTTCCAGAGTATGACAAGACACGAAATTTGAATTGGAGTTCTTTGATCTGTACAAGGGCTAATAAGATATATTTTAAATAATTGTTTTTTAATATGTTATACCATATTTTTGGGTATAAATTTTTTTTTCTTGAAAACTTTATAATAAAAAAAAATATTTTTTGAAAGCTCTTCAAATTGTAAAATACAAAAATCATCAACTGATGCAGTTTTGTAAGATACAGATTTCGAACGAAGAAAGACAAACTTTAACTGAAAACATTCTGGTGACCAACAGGATTTTTAATCTTTAGCATTATTCAAATGTTGTATAAAAGTCTATTTCACCTACATCGCAGTCATGTTTTAAGAGGTGTCCCTTAAAAACCCTCCAAACTTCTCGGGGATGGACAAAGCTTTCTACAATCATGTGATATTGTGGTAAAATGAATGTCGGATAGCTTAACTTCTTGGGGACAGACAAAGCTTTCTACAATCATGTGATATTGTGATAAAATGAATGTCAGATAGCTTAACTTCTCGGGGATGGAAAAATTTTCTACAATCATGTGATATTGTGATAAAATGAATAAGTCAGATAGTTTAACTTCTCGGGGATGGACAAAGCTTTCTACAATCATGTGATATTGTGATAAAATTAATAAATCAGATTAACTTCTCGGAGACGGACAAAGCTTTCTACAATCAAATGATATTGTGATAAAATGAATAAGTCAGATACATTGTAGCTTAACTTCTCGGGATGGACAAAGCTTTCTATAATCATGTGATATTGTGATAAAATGAATGTCAGATAGCTTAACTTCTCCAGGACGGAAAATGTTTTCTACAATCATGTGATATTGTGATTAAATGAATAAATCAGAAAGCTTAAATTCTCGGGGATGGACAAAGCTTTCTACAATCATGTGATATTGTGATAAAATGAATGTCGAATAGCTTAAATTCTCGGGGATGGACAAAGCTTTCTACAATCATGTGATATTGTGATAAAATGATTAAGTTGAACAGCTTAACTTCTCGGGGACGGACAAAGCTTTCCACAATCATGTGATATTGTGATAAAATGAATAAGTTGGATAGTTTCATTAGCTTGATAATCAAGTGTTCTTAAAAACAAACTGATATAGTACACCAACTCTGGATAAAGAGATTCATTTAACGGAATATTTCCAGGTTTCCCCTATTTGTGTACTATGTTAAGATTATCAGTGGAGCAAATGGATGGTGTTTTTATGAACATTGGATAAAGCCTTAGAAAAAGCCTTGTTTTTGGTTAAGAAAGCTGAAAATGAAACATCGGTTTGGGATCGGGATGGTGGGAAATTAAAGACGGAGTTCTAATCCATGTATCGGGATGTTTGATCCGCGTCAATGCGCTCTGTCGCTTCGACTATCGGAATCTTTGCAGCTGAGCAATCATGAATGAAATCAAGGAATAACTTTTAATATGCTTCACCAGATCTCTGACCCAAAATGACAGCCACAAACTCTTATCATTCAAAAGGGCCCCCACAGCTGTACGGCAAATAATTATAAAATATCTTTTAATCCCAATATGATTGACTCATAAGGTTTTCCCTGGGGATAAACTTTGCCAGACGGCTTTAAAGCCATGGATGGCTCCAGCCATCAAAGCATGAAGAAGCACACAAAAGGTCAGATTGGCCAATAGTTTTGTACTAGCTAGATGGTACAATATTTTTTACTGATCTCCTGTTCTTCATTCAAACATTTAGAAAAACACTTCAGAACTTATGAAATTGGTAATATTTTGAAATCAAGTAATCAAATGCTCAAGGGATTTTTTTTTCGATTTGAAAGTCTAAATAAAGTTTGTTTAGGGTCTCACGTCGTTATTAATGTTATTTCACTCACAAGAAGGGAGTGCCACGCCAATGTTTGCAGGAAACCATGGAAGACACCACAGGCAACAAACAAAATCAAGATAGGACAAACACATGACCTATTACTAATACATCTCAAACAGATCGGCTGTATGTTGCCCATATGCTCTGAGAGCACTGCAGCAACAGGAGGCTTCCTCTCAAACCTCTGCTATATATTAAAAGAGCAGCCGTCAGAGAGAGATTAATGCCCCCTGCCCCCCTCTCCAAAAACACAAAGAGTTACATAAGCCTTGCAAGATGCAACACATTAAACTTGATGATGAAATTAATAATCAGAGAACTGAGAGAAGTGCCCTTCAGCATCTAAATGAATGGTGCCATTGCTATAAATCGGATAGATGTATATTGCTTTCCTTAAGAAATATAATGTGTGAATATGCATAGTTCCATACTTTATTAATTTTGTTCCATAAACGTTACATATCTGCTCATGGAATAGAATGTTGTCTACAAGTTTCAACAGCCTAAGTAAAGTAGATGTCCGGGTACAGTTTGAGTGAAAAGAAATTGAACACAATGGTTGGTATATTATGAAATTAATAATTTTGTTCAGAAGTTGAAGAATCTGGTGAAAAATGAAATGATTAATCGAATTAGCAATAAGTTTATCAAGGCAAGTAATAAACACCCTTAAATAACAGAACAGTTTATAGGGCTGTGGAATTTGAATGACAGCATGCCTCAAACCACATAAACAAGCAGGCAAATAATAGCGAAATTCAAATAAATATTTCAGCATTATGAAAAGATTATTTTTTTAACTGATTAGGAGAGTTAAAACATAGCCTTAGGCTGTCATATTTAATGAAGAATGATTCACAGAAGCTGTTGGAAACCAATTCAGTGTTAGGTGTGAGGGTTTGATACAATGTTCCAGAGAAAGCTCTTGGCTGACTTAAATACCAAATATAAACTATATTTTGCCATCAATCAATAAACTGGCAGATGGTCCTCAGGGTAGAATTGATCATTTTATGGTATCTCTCAACGCAATGACTCGTATTTTATTTCCATGATGTTGACACAGGCAGGATTCAATGCAATGAATTCATCTCTGGTCAGTTTGTTTAAGGAGACCCTGCCATTTCTTCTCTCTTCTCCATCCCCTTTTATGATCAAGTTTGCAGCGAAGTGGCCACAGATTCAATCGACTGAGCGCACGTGTTGTTGAACGCCGGCGCCATACTCATTAAGTCAATAGAATTAACCAGTACACCAGGTCACTCGGAACAATAGCTTAGAAGCCTCAGGCTGGACAAGAAAATTGTATTGCAGTGTCGCAGGAAGAAAAGCAAGCACTGGCATGTTCAAACGTCCACTTTCTGGGAAACTATCATCTCATGTTGAGTGGCAGACTGCAAATTAAGACTCAACATCCTGCGAGTAACGGCTATCTGTGTCGTGAAACTATTGAAGGCAGTTCAAACAATGTCCTGCTAAAGTGTTGCAATTAAACTCTTAACTCCTATCTCACAAACCCTATAAGACAAGTTGAATATCACTCCTTTGTTGCCAGTATTGCTCCATGTGAAAGTAACAACAGTAAGTGTTGAAAATAAAAACGATTACTAAAGAAACAATAAATACAATGTTTATATTAACAGATTCATTTGCATACTGTATATTTAAAGACAATTATTTTTGTTCAATTTTCAAATAAAATTGATCAACATAAGTATTTTGTTTGTTTGTTTGATTGGGGTTTGACTTGTACTCAAGGGTACTTCAGTCATATTACGGCGGATTGTCCACTTCACATTGCACCTAGCCAATTGACGATAGAAAACCGCAAGGAAACATCGTAAAAACCACCACTGCGATTGCCAGAGCCACAACACGTGGTTCGCTCATATACCTGGTGGTCGACAGGAGGACTCGATCAACATAAGCAAACCTTATACAAATTCACCTTCTGTACAGATATTTGTCATTCTTGATGATGGTTTTAAAATAAATCAAACTATTGTATGATCATGTATCCTTGGTCATCTTTGATTGGACTTCTAAGTTTATTCTTATTTGTGAGACACATCAGTGGCAATAGTGCTTTGTATGTTATAGCAAATTAGTTGTCAGGCCTGTGCTGTTGGGAAAAATGATCTTAACAGGGTCTTCCCATGCTTATGCAAACTTTTTTTAGGACAGCCAATTTATAAATTCCAAATTGTTTGCAGGGTTCCTCTAAATTTGCATTTTGCTACTGATTTTTCTAAATTTTGTAAATCTGATCATCAATAAAGTTTGTATTATACAGCATTTTTTTTATAAAATGTGTTTAAAAAAGCAGCAGAGCAGTAGTAGCAAATGCAAATGTAAGTTTTTTTTTCACAAAATTTTAGCACACTCATTTGAAGATTATGCCAGAAAATATTCCAACACAGGCTGGGTTGTAATACTGTTATTAAACACTTGTGTTTTTTTGTTGTTATTTTTTAATAGGCCAGTCTTATGGAGAAAACCACCCAAAACAGTACTCTAAATTATCATCAGTTTCTCACTTGTAGTGGTACATGTATATAACAATAGTAATCTTTCATGGAAGAAATTCATACAGTGATAATAAATTTGACAAACATGCATACATGTAAGTTGCCCACATACAAATATCCTTAGGCATACATGTTTAATTTACAATAAAAGTTCCATTATGTTTCTTATTTTATATCTTTTCTGGTGCTTAGTGTTAATTCCAGGTCACAGCAAACAACTGTTAAGTGCAAAAATCCTTTACACTCAAATGCCACAGCGGTGGGAGGCACATTAGCTTATCCTGCACACCAGTGTCATTACAGATTTATCTGTAACTTATACGCCAGCCGACTAATCCTATCCCAGCATGCAATGTTACATGTGATAGGTCTCCAGGGATGTCAAACAAGACTGCCAATTTGAAACGGGAAACTCAATCCTGTGAAACTTCACCACACTTTTAATTCTAACAACTGCCAGAAACTAACCTTAATATTCTATGGTGAATTCAACCGTAATTAGAACTTGATTAGGCAAGCGTAAAATTATACTTAAAATGTTTGAATCTAGACAAAAGCGTAACAAGGGTCATGGGAGACCAGTCACTGTGCGCGTTCCTGCCATTAAAACCTGTCTTTTGAGATTACCCATAAAAACATTCAGTCAACAGAACCCAATCAAAAAGCAAGAACATTAATTACAATCACCGGCACACAATCAATGATTTGCCTTTTAATTTTTAATGGCTTCCCCAAGATGTGGTTCCCTTAACTACAGTTGACACACGATGGGTGAACAGTGAAAGAATTTCTCTTCAAGATAAACCTGATGACAGCGACTGCAGAAAAATGTCAAAGAGGAATGGAAATTATGCACACGTTTTATGTTCCAGGATGATTCATCAGTAGTGGTTGTTCTTAGAGAGTCGCTGTTATTCCAAAAGGTCATGAACTTTCTGCAAGGTTCATCTGCATTTCTTCAACGATAATCAAACATGATCGAAAGAGGCTGGCTGTGACGGTGAATGACAATGACAATACAGTTGCGTCAGGATGATTGGAATTTGGAAGAAATGTCAAAGTTGCGCAAGTATTTGCATAGTTATTTGCAACAAAAGAATGTGTGATGTAATGCAAGAGACATAGAGGTTTTCATTGTGAACAATCTCAGGCAAAAAAAAAATTATACACCCGGAAATTAGTAAATGTAAAATTTATAAGGAAAGATCTGAAAAAAGTATTTCTTATATAATATAAGTATTAATCAAGTTTCTCATAAATCTTACCTAATTGACTGATATCGTGATGATTCAATTAAATAAATGAACAATACACATGTATAAAGCAGATTATCTGGCCTTCCACCAAACGTGAAGGATATATTTCACAAGGTTAAATGAATAACAAATAACAAACAAGATTATTTGGCACAGTATTTTGATCCATAGCCAAAAAGCTCTTGGATATGAGCAAAAGATTTACGAAATGAAGAAAGAAACTGTCAAAAGCACTTTGTTTCTGAATTTCTATTGATGTACACTTCCATAACCTACAACTAAATCAAGAGGTTTCTGTGATGTTAGTTTGCTATCCATTCATCTGATGAATAAAACAGCTGATCAAAATTGAAAAATGGTCCCTCAGTCTGCCACCAATTTGGTTCCGATAAAGATACAATAGAAAAGTCATCTGGGTCGTTACATGTGCTTCACTGGTAAACAGAACAGAGATAAAAGCCTCTTGCTGCCCAGGGGAGCATCATAAGGGAGGATGTATGTATGTATACGTAGCCTAGAGGAGCCAAGAGCATATTCAAAGATGGGCAGAATTGCTTATTGCAGTAGACAAATCAAGCATTATTAAGTGTGGCTGACACCCCATCTCCAGCCCTAGATTAATCTCTGTTCTGGTGTGTTTCCTAGACTGCCGTCAATTCGCCTATCCCTGACCGACAGTAAACTATGAATAAATGAAGATCTTTTGCATACAGGAAATAATGATGATATTAAGCCAGAGAGCTGTCAATTTCAAATTTGCCTTCATCTGAGAATGTGAGATTGATGTCCTCCAGGTAAAACTCTCTATATTCTGATATTAGTTATTCATAATTCATTGGTTGTACACTGTTCAATGTCCTATTGAAATCAAAGGGTGACAATGCTCATGAAGTGTTAAATAATTTAGGACACTGCATAATATACAAGACAGGTGTAAATCAACCAAGCTGTAGAAAAATGAGCTAAAAAGATTACCCTGATTAAGAGTTAATTCACATCTGTAATTATCAGGTGTAACCAGTAAAAGGTATGATTTAAAGGTGTGATTTGACAAAATAAATTAAAAAATGAATATTTTTCAGAAAGAAATACATGTACACTGTAATTTATCATCATTATTGAAGTTTAATTTTTTTTTTTTTTTTAAATATGATTAGTGAACATAGAAGAGTAACAATATTGTACATGCCTAATACCAAGTAAACAGAAATCCATAACGGTGAAATTAGCGATAATTACGATGAAAAATTATACCAGATCACCATATATGAGTGGTATAAAGAAGAGGTGGCTTAATTTAAACAGTTTCATCTCAAATATGATTTATTTAATTTTTGTAAATCAGCCATATTGCCCTTTTTTTGCAAAGTGTATCTCAAAATGAATTGGCTTAAATTATTTAACAAACAGAAAATACAATTACACAAATGGGTCATATAGTAGGCTTTTCCATCACAATTGTTGGATTTTAGACTTGCCTGGTGGAATTATTTTGAATGTCACTTTACTTCAAGAGGTGCAAGATTGATGACGTAATCACAGGGCATCAGACTAATTTAGGGAGGTTTTTTTACAACTGTCCGCTGTAATTTGCTTTAAAAGTATGGATGGAGTGCGGATAGTCGTCAGGAAACAAAAGACTTGAAGCAGACAACGACATCCATCTCCTAACGATAATGGGCAGCATGAAGCAGTTTTGACAACATTTAAACTTTTCTGAGCATCCTCTATTTATCCTCAACTCTGATAACAGCTCAGGCATTTGTCATCCCTGGGGACAGACAACAAAAACCAAATTTTCCTAATTGTCGCGAATTCCATCAAAACTGAGCTGCTATCAGTCTAATAGCCTTACACGTGGAAAAGAGGGTGTCACGATGGGTGGGACAAATGTCTCTAGCACACGCGCCCAGACAAAGGACCATCTAAATCTCATTGCAGAGGTGCTCGTACTAGATGAGGAATCTTAAACCCCACCCTCTTTCTCATTCCATCAGCAAAAGCTTTCATTAGTGAAAAATCTCCATTCCGCTACGATAACAGTGACAAAATGAATCCAGATTGATTGCATCAAATTATTACAGATACCCCCGATCAGGAGTAGCAAGGGGATCCTTGGAGTTTGGAATTTTCTCCAGCTGTGACACGCGACAGAATTCTCGACAGAGCACAAGAGGTGATGGCTGATGTGACAAAATAACAAAGGGAATGAGTCGTCCTGTTTAAAATTCCAGAACAATATTCAGACAAAGCGAATGAAGAACAATAGAAACGACCCATGGGAGAAAATTGGGAGCAGGGGTATGCGTGCGCTAGGGTCAGGAGAAAATGGTGGCATGCATGTTGAAAAGATTCCATAAGATTGACTATCCTTTGTTTCCAGCTATCTCTCATTCTCCATTTCTCTCTCTCTCACTCTTAAAAAATGATTATTCAGACACAATAAAACTGCACAAATGGTTAAGAACAGAGCTAGAGAAAAAATCACAATGATTAGCTCCTGTGCTGTTAAGTTCTCCATATAATACAAGGAAATTTTAAGATTTAAATAAGTTTGTATGAGTGCTAAGGGGAAACGATAACAAAGGATAAGATCATATCACAACCTGTACGTACAAAACACATATATATATTACATTACATTCTTAGAGCTATAGTTATTTCTATAACAATATGGCTACAGAACAGTAATTACATTATTTTCAGCACCAGCTTGACTTGATAGGGAAAATGTGATTTTTGCTTCTTCTATCAAATTAATGATGTCAGAAAAATTAGTCTGACCATTCCCCACCAAACAATCCCTGTAGTCAATCACATAAATATATCCAATCAAAAGATACCCTTCAAGCATTCGCAGCTCAGCAATCACAAACTTCCTAAGGATTCCTAAATACAGACAGATGTTGTGGATGCCAGAACAGAACAAAAACTTTATCATCTTTATTTTGTAATCCCCAGACAGTCCCTGGAATAACTAACTAAGGAAGTGTTTGTTTGCGTAAATATATACATTCCATCACCTTTAATACAATCTGAATAGCAATAAATAAATCAATTATTTCCATTTCCATTTTCATGTAAGAAAGGGGTTTAAGCAAGGATTCAATGCTAAACATGTGTTAAATATTCATAACTTTTGTAGAAGTTTCAAGAATATTGAAATATAAAATTTGCGTATACACGTACCTGATAGCTTAAAGCCATAAAAATATAACCAAAAATGTTTTCACTGCTTCAAGTTTAATGTTTCTACAGTGCCAGGCCTTTTTTTTTCCCAAATAAAAGGTCGTTCAGGTTATATGGCGGTTACAAAAAACAAAAATTCATTCGAAGGGTCACTGTTCACGTAAACTAAGAACAGGATGTCCACAGTGTACATGTATGTACTATACAGAAGCTGCAAGATAGCTACACAAGCTTGAAAACTCCATGAGGCCCTCGCAATTTACTCTGAATACATGTAGATGATTTTATAACAACAGCTATGTTTCCTAAGGGTTCAAACAAAAAGTTTGTTTGTTTGATTGGTGTTTAACGTCATACTCAGGGATATTTCACTTTTATGACGACGGATACAAACACAGAACATCACAAACAAATCTGCTTCCCGTTACCTAGGGCAACAGAAAGCAACCTCTTTTCTCGCCTCTTACGATCGACTGAGGAATCCGAGGGAGTATTCTGCAGGGCCATAGCCCACCCGCTCCCTCACGGGGCTCAAACAAAAAGAACTGTGTAGCTGGAAGTATTCTTTCAGCCCATAAACATATTCACATATACTGGAATGAAATCCTTAAAGTATCTGTATTGATCATTCATATATACTTTTTGTTCATTGCCTTTTTCTCGTTGGCCATTATATTGCCAGGATTTATATTGAAACTGGACATAAGTAACTGAAGCCCTAAGAGCTAAATCCATCAACAAACATTGTTTTCAGTAGTATGAACAAATCTCGGGCAAAACACAATAAAAACTTTACACAATAACAATCATATTACTCAAGACTGATTAGTTGTTTAGAGATTAACACCATACTTTAGGATATTTCACTTATATGGATAAGAGGAGTATATTTAAATTAGAGATATGTTGTTATCAAATAGCACTGAAGACATATTACTTTCCCAATACCATGACACTTCAATATTAATGATTGTAGCTTTTGTTGGAATGGATTGTCAGCTTATGAGTGGAATTCACTTGAGCAGGGCAATAAACATCAATCAATCAATCAATCATGAATGAATGAATCAATCAATCAATCAATGGCAGATATACTTATAACTCAATTAACTATAAAAAAAAAAAAACAATCACAATCATAAAATGTGAGGAGTTTGGTTCCGTTGAAAAATTAATGATCCTTTAAATAGATGCATACTTGAAAAACTTAGCCAGAAGTGGAAATTAATTATGGCATGGGTTTTCAGTGCTGCCAGACAGGGTCTTCCATAAGGTGGCGGCCACCAGAGATTAAGCAAAAGGCCATTTTGATACTGCTGAATTAAGCACTATACAGCCTCAAGTCTTCAAAATCCTTATTAAGCTGTTTTGTTTGGTTGCACTGAAATGATTCCCAATCGAATAAAATTCACCTGAAATTCAACCTTTGTTTTTGGCATTCTTAAACACCCTTATTTCATATTACTAAGACATGGCCAGGCTTTTTACACATAGAGTTGACCTTAAGCTTTTCAAACTTTAAAGTACAATACAATAGTACAGTTTTTGCTTTATGTAATAAATACTTTACAACAAAGGTACCAACTATTTATAAAAAAGATACATATTTCAAAAACAAGTTGAGGTAACTATCAACTAAATTTTTTTTTGACAGACACATATTCAACAGAGAGATTGAGAAGTATAGAAAAATCCCTACTGGGACTCGAGCGAAATTCCATGACATGTTGCTCGGTCTATAATACAAATACGTTATTCCTCAATAAATAAAAGTGGATAGAATGTAAATCATTCAATTTCGATTCCCAATTTTCTCGGTCTTTCAATGCAGATGTAAACAGCTTTCCAATTCATGGGACCAGCCACATAAGTAATTGAAGGAAAAGTCTGAATTCCCATATTAATTAAAGAGTAAAATAGTCTGGTGACTAGTGAATGCCTTGGTGCCCATACTAAGTCAGCAAAGCTATCAGGGGGAGGGTCCAGAGGGGGCCATCCATTAGCGAAAATGTCAATATCATATCAATCACTTCCACAGTCAGCGTACTTCTCATTCTAAACATGTGGATCGAGAGAAAAAAACTTCTAAATCAACCTGGCATAGCCGCTATCAGAATAGTAAAGGCTGACAATTCATCAGTCAGGACAGCACCCAGACCAAAAATGTCCCAAATTTGTCTAAGTGTATAGATAGTTGCCTCTGACTTTTAGCAGATAAATCCTAAACACTTTGCATGGCAGTCAATAGCTGCCAGTCTGTGACAGTTTTTCAATTCATGCATTCACGCATGTGTGAACAAGAATGCATTATCTCACACAAGACTGTCATATCTTGAAAAATTATTAGTTTGTTAGTTAAAAATTGCTATTCAATTAATATGTAACTATTAGAGTTATTGCAATGCTAAAAGGTAGATAAATTACAAATGATTCCTGAAATAAAAAACTAACTTATAAATTATAATAAATAATTTGTGATGGAAGACCAAAAAATGTAGCAATATTGGTAAGGGCACAATTCTATTACAATAGGTATCTGTATACAGATAAATCCTCATAAATATTCTCATTTCATGAGATTGAAATCTCAAAAATATTAGTTTAACAGGGCTTGGACAACATTGTAATGATTTTGGATGTACAGTTTATTTGGGGTATAATGTTATACTTAAGGTGTTTTCACTCATGTTTCAGCATGCCAGCAAAATGGGTGGAGGAAACTGCCCTCGATGACACTGGCAACAAAATAACAAGGCATCACAAACAGATCGGCTTCATATTATCCTTAAGATATGAACACCAGGGCAACAGGAAGCTCCTTTCCTACCCTCCTCTAGAATTATAGACCCTATGCGTTATACACATGATATCCCCACATGTTACTCGTATGTACCTTAAGAACATCATTATTTCTGATGGTGGGTTGAGTTTGTTTGTTTGTTTGATGGTGTTTAACGTCGTACTCAAGGGTATTTCACTTATATGACAACGGACACAAATACAGAACATCACAAACAAATCT
>JAVFBW010141187.1:0-12928 GCA_034783835.1 Mopalia ciliata | reverse complement strand
ACCTTGACAAGAGCTGCAGTCTTGAGATAAGGCAATATCATACCTTGACAAGAGCTGCAGTCTTGAGATAAGGCAATATCATACCTCGACAATAGCTGCAGTCTTGAGATAAGGCCATATCATACCTCGACAAGAGCTGCGGTGTTGAGATAAGGTCATATCATACCTCGACAAGAGCTGCCGTGTCGAGATAAGGCAATATCATACCTTGACAAGAGCTGCAGTCGTGAGATAAGGCAATATCATACCTCGACAAGAGCTGCAGTCTTGAGATAAGACCATATCAGACCGCAACAACAGTGGTAGTTTGGGCTAAGACAATATCATACCTCGACAAGAGCTGCAGTGTTGAGATAAGGCAATATCATACCTTGACAAGAGTTGCAGTCTTGAGATAAGACCATATCAGACCGCGACAACACTGCCAGTTCGAGATAAGACAATATGGGCAAATGTTACACAATTTTCAAACTCTTGTCAGTTCTTGTCTATTTCGTTCTTTGCTAAGAGTTGAAATTATTTATAATTATATTTAAATTTCTCCACATTGATTATCACTAGGCTACTGAGTCCCTGATTGTCAATACTGATTAAGTTACCTTCGAGTCTTTCATTGCTAATACTGATAAAGTTACTAACAAGTTGATGACTGTCAATACTGATGAGGTAACTTACGAGTTTCTGATTGCCAATACCCATGGAATTCCTTAAGAGTCGTTCATTGTCAATACTGATAAAGTGACTCTAATTGCCAATACCTAGAAAGTTACTTTCTAGTCCCGGTTTGCCCAAACTGATGAAGATACCAACGAGTTTCTGATTCACAAAAAGAAACCAAACAGAACGAAAACGAAAATAAACAGTGACTGACTGGTGAAAAGTGGGTCACTATAGCTTTCTAGCAAATTCAGTAGGAAAACAAGTGATTGACCTGTGATGACTGGGTCAAAATTACAACATTGTACACTGATCAAAACTTCAACACTGTTGCTTTGCTTACATATAAAGATACATGAATCTATTTATAGCCAATGATTTAAATCAATAAAACACATCTTGAAATTCACGGTGTAATATCCTCTATTTATTTGACCTTTTATAAGACAATTTATGATTATTTCATAAAAATGTATTATGACACACTCCCAATTCAACAAAAAAGAATGTTGACAAAGTGAACTGTCTTTGCAACTTAATTAATTTTATACAAAAAAATGTGTAAGTTATCTGTATTTCAGATGATCATAAATGTACAAGTTTAACAAAGTTTACATAATGTATTAATATATAGGAAACATAATCATACACATATATTTATTTATATGCTCAGAGCTGATGTTGACTGAAATCTAAGATTTTAAACTCCTGGCAAATAATCCGCAATAATGTTATCCTTGCCTTTTATGTGTATTATGTCAAGATACAATTCTTGTAACATCAAACTCCACCTCAATAATCTTTAATTTTTATCTTTTAATTTATGTAAAAATACGAGAGGATTTTGATCACTTTACACAACAATAGGTCAAACATGTTAAACTACCATAACACTAAAACAAAGATAAACACTCCTCTCTTACAAGTACATTGCGAAAATTTTGAAATAGAAGGCCTACTTGAGTTGAGTATTTATTAACCATAAAATAATAATGAATAATACAAAGTGTAGTAAATCATAAGTGATGGGGGGAATAAAGTCTAGATAGACTTGTTCTATCCCAGTTTTTATTTAAAGACGATTTGTAGTGAGCTTGACATATGTTTGATTTATGGTAGTAACATTAGTAAAACTTCAAAAGAGATCTGCATGTGAACGTGACAAACGTGCAGATTAATATGGACAGTAACATGAAATAAGCAGAAAAACAATATACATCAACTTTTAGGACATATATCTGGAACAACTCACAATAAATAGCACAGAACCAAATACACGATCACACGCACACACATACGCACGCACACATACAAACTCGAACAAAACAAAAGTAATGTGTTGCTTTTTCGAGTTGAGATCCTTTAGCTCCTTGAGATCATTTTTACTGACTTTAGCATTAATAGGTTTAACCTGTATCAAACGGAAAACTAACATTAACAGTGCTATGTCTGTTTGCATAACTCTTTAACATATGTACATGACATAATTGTTGTGATTTGCGCTGATCAGCAGTTTTGACAAGATAGTTTAGACTACTTAACTTCTTATCTAAAGATCAGTATTGTTAACCGGTGAATTATTTCCTTTGTTAGCCGACTGACTTGGCTTATTGTATAAAACTTTTTGTGTCAATGAATAATCATGAGCTAACCTAGCTGTATTATCCAGTGCATCAGCTTTCTGGTCATCAATAAAAGTTCTAACATCAGCATGTATACAACGCTTAAACTCTTCAATCTGACGTTACTTCAAATGATAACTTCTTCACCCTAGCAAACTCTGCATAAGTCTGATCCATACCCCTTTCTCAATTACGAAACCTCTGGCGATAAGCTTCGGAAACTAAATCATAACCTTTAAGAATTGCATCTTTAACAAAGCCATAACTAGCAACGTACTCTACTGATAACTGACTATATATTTCCCAAACTTTGCCAACTAACAGATTATGTTATGTTATAGTCGAAAACGATTTAGGTCATCCCATATTTTCAGCTATTTTCTCAAAGTGAATAACTATTTATCTACATCTATTTCTTGGAAAGCTGGAACTAATCTAATGTATTAGTAATATCAAACTTAGATGAGGAAGCACTCATAGTGGCAATACCTCCTTTCCCGATTTTCTCTTTCTCTCTCTTCCCTCTCTTATTCTAAATTTTCCAATTCAATTTGCCAGGCATGTTCCGCCTAATCTCGTTCTCAATATCCATCAAAAGCCTGTAGGGGATACTGCTGAGTAAAGTATCGTAACATCTCCGAAAAAAAAATTGAATTCATTTTGACTCAACGTTTTACTGAGAAATAATTCATTTTGAAGTGAAAATGATCGCCACGTGGTCGTCGTATGGGTCGATCAGGAGGTATTCGAAAGGTTATGAATACTGCTCGAGCGTAACCAACTCTTCACACCATCATCGTCTCTTGAAAATTCCGCTTCAACAAAAAAAAAAAGAAGAAGGAAAATGGGTGAGGACATTCTGGGCATCGATGAAGGAAAAACTCCCTACTTAAACATGGCGTAAGTTGACACGGGACGATGCACTGTTAAACTCCAAGTGAAACACATTCTCAATCCTTTAACAGTAAAAAAACTTCATGCATAAATGTCTTTGAACAGTGTCTTAGCATTTAAACTATTAAACTTTGAAATGTACCCAAGCAATGTCTGATCCGGAATAAGTTATGACTCCTAACCCCTCCACATCTGTCTAGTATGGTTGTTAACAGCAAATTATTTAACTAAATGTTTATATGTCAGTAAGGTCCCTACACACGGCGCTATATCACAGCTACAGTATTTTCATTCCCTGCTTGTGATTGAACACGACCTTCATTGGTGTTTACTAAATATCTTAGTGTTATCTTCCCTGGGTGGTCAACCCGTGCCCATACATTTAGTTAGTTAATTTTATAGTTAATTTATTCACCAAGTTCATAGAATAATAATACAATAAATTTAAGTTCATTGTAAACAAGAACATAATGGAGGGAATAAAGCCAAAAAGGATTATTATATCCCAGTCATATTTGAAGAGAAAACAAAATTACCATGGCGCATATATATATATGCACTTTAACCTTGCTTGAATTGCCGACGAAATGACGAACTCTCTCCCGGAGCTCGGGAACTGGCGAGATGCTATACCGGATTGCAAGCGAAGAAGACAGCGGCGTTGAACGAGAAGAAGATAGTGTTTCAAACCGCTACGGCAATTTTTCATTCACTCCCTTGTCAATTCTGTTAATCCATCATGTTAATGCTCTTCAAGTTTCATGCAAAATTCAGATAAATCAATATTTTGTTTATTTTTTATTTATTTTTTAGCATGTCTTTGGCGGCGTGAATGGATTAAATAAAAACTAGTTTTTCCGCCACACTGACACAGCATATCAATAGAGGAGAGGTTGATGCTCATTCTTATACATACCACATGCTGTATATGTAAAATATGTATATGTTTTTGTGGACCTTTAACACAACCAAAAATTCGTGCAGGGTTGACTCTCATGAGCTATTCTTCACCATGGTAATACACATACATTAATACTATCAAGCTCACCAGTGTTCCAAACGCTTTACGGAAACGGTCGGATGAGAACAATACATAGTACCTTATTTTATGTGGAGTGGGTCTGGATAAGGCCCAGCTTCACATCCCTGTATATTGTAATCCCATATTTCAAACAGGTAGGAATTTCACTCTTCTTAGTCTCAAATATTAGTAAAGATTCTTTTCATTTAACTGTTTATACAAATACATAGTTCATCCAGCTTGTATCAATAAACTTAATAGAAACTTGTCATGATTTAAATAACAATTGAAATGTCGTTCCTTCAATAGATTATGTTTTCATTACTCATTGGTTAGATATTCATCTGGAAGGAGCTGTTAATGTACACCTGTTACTAGAACTTAGTTTATACATTTGCAGAATTGGGTTTGGCCTGCTGACATTATTACAAGATGTTCATAGATTCAAAGCTACCTGCATGTGCCTATGTATAAAGATATGTCTAGTCCAGATCCACGGTTTTTTTTGGGGGGGTTTAACCTCTGGTTAGGTCCATTTTACATGCTATAAGCTTGGGCAAACAGATGTTATGCAATTTTGACCCAAACTTTGGCTAACCGATTCCTTGAGTGGAGGCGATTACTGACTGGTCTCTCTCACTTGATAATGCTGTTATGTTATAAGCACTGCACAACCATGGCTATGGTTCTGCACAACCATTGGCATGGTTGTTATTGGGTTTCTAATTACCTATAGTGAAACAGTTTTATACAACTGTTATCTCGAGCTATAAAATATACTAAAGCATTGAAATGCCTAGGCTGGCAAGGTTGACGAAGCGTTATGTGTCCCACAACTAAAGTATTCTAAAGTTCATAGATTGTCCAATGATACATCCGTGTTTTCAGCGGAGCTTGTTGCTTTTTGATTATCCCTACAATTTGTGTACGAATTAAACCTAGGCAAGTTTTGATTTTGTCTGACTAAAAAGTGTTTTAAACGCCATGTCAAATTTTATTTGGCCAAACATGTCTGAAATTATTTTTTTCACGACTGACATCATGAAAATCTTACCAAATGTAATGAATGTTGTTAAGCCTTACTTTGTCAATTTATGGCAGTCCGACTGGGACTCCTCAGATAATGGCCGCTTTTTCTATAAGTACAATCCCACTGTTGAGTGCCATGATTTTGTGATGTCGTCAAGGCGAGCTGAAGTACTGGTTCATCAGTTACAGGCCGGTAGTTTCCCTTTGAATTTATACCTACATCGATTTAAACCTCACGAACAGGTCTGTGTGGAATATGTTTAGTGGAGGATTATTTCATGCATTTTCTGTTCTATTGCTCCTAGTATCATGTAGAAATATTTAAATCTTATTCTGATCTAAATTATGTAGGTTTTGCAAATCCATCCATGGACACTCTCTTCCAGCTAGTAAAAATGCAAATAAGATATTTCAGGCTTTTTCATGCTTTGTAGCTCATTGTCAAAAAGTGTAGCTTTCTTTATAGTCCCAAAATTTTTGTATATGTGAGTTGTATTAATGTTAAATGTAATGTGTGTATATGTGTTAACAATGTTTGCAATGTAGTTACCATTTAAATTTAAATATGTATGTATATCGAGCTATTATATTTGCCTTTTACATCCCTATTTTGTGAAATGTGTCTTAAAGAATTTTCCTTTGGCTTTAAGTGCTGCTATTCAAGTCCACTCACATGCTTGTATCCCCTCGAAAATATATCATAAAACGGCAATGGCCACTTTGTGTATCCATACTTAATTAAAACTCGGTTCATTTGGTTAATCAGTGAGTGGTCCATTCCATTCATTGGACAGTTCATATTAATGCAACCGCAGCATAAAGTTGGCGCTCCTGTTACACAGCTATGGCAAGCCGTTTTATCACTTCTACCTTTATTCCACACATGTTGAATTCTTTTCCACATATATTGAATTTTTTTCCACATATGAGAAATTCCTTTGCACATATGTCAAATAAATGAAGTTATTTTTCAATGTAGAAAAGAATTTCACATATGTGAAAAAGAATTTCATATATGTTGAAAAGAATTTCACATATGTTGAAAAGAATTTCACATATGTAAAAAAGAATTCAACATAAGTGGAAAAGAATTCGACATAAGCCTTTATTGACAATATGTGGAAATCCTTTTTCACTGATGTAGAATATAAAGGCGAGTGGAACTCTTTTGTTGATATGTGAAATAAAAGCCCCCACGACCTCAATTACAGGCTTTTACCTCACAGACTGTATTTAGCGGCTGTGAAGTTGCCCAACAAAGTACAATCTGCTCGTAAGGTAATCCACCCGCAAAGCATTTTTTTATTTTTTAACGAATAAATGAGGGAAACTACATTTGTTTAATATGCTTACGATTGTGACCGATTCTGTTGAGAGCATTACTACGTCTGGATCTCGTGGTCACCACCAGAAGTTGTGTATGGCAAGCCGTTTTATCACTTCTACCTTTATTCGACAATCGACATATGTCGGATAAGCTATGCTTTTATTTTACTATGTTAAAAAGAGTTTCACTTATGTTGAAAAGAATTTCACATATGTTGAAAAGATTTTAACGTATGTTGAAAAGAATTATATGATATGTAAAATAAACTTTTGTTTTACATATGTGAGAGGTAGAAGCGATAAAACGGCTTGCCATACAACTACTGGCGGTGACCCCAAGATTCCATATTGAAGGAGTGAAGAGAACACTAGATCAATCAATGTTTATCCATTGTATTCAAGGTCGAAGTAATGACTCGTGCTGAAGAAACTTCAGTCATTTGGAAGTTTTCTGTGTCATACAGAATTGTTTACATACATGTACACAGGCCGTTGTGTAAGTAGGTACCCGGTATATATAATAATAGAGCAACTCGATTTGTTTTTAAAACATATCTTAATAGTTATGTATCATTTACTTATATCTCTCACAGACATTACTCCGAATGTTTGCATGTATAGCATGCTTGGTTTATTTATATAATAATAATAATAATAATAATAATAATAATAAACTTTATTACAGACTTTTGGTCCGCATAGTAAAAAAATAATATACATATAAATATGTGGTATACGGTAAGTCAAAATATCACAGATTTGCACTAAGCATACAATAACCGGTTCCACCTCTTAACAAGATGAGACACATGGAACTCAAATACAGGAGAGCAATACATATTACAGCAATCCGTTTGGAATAACTGCTTTTTAACTTTCATTGAGCAGCATGATAATTTCCTAAGAAGCATATTTGCTCTTATACAAAGAGATCTGTATTGTCTCATCGTATCATCAATATTGGTAAGCTTGTCATTCACAATGTGGCAAAGATTTGTAAAACATTCAACATACTTTAACTTTTCATTTGGCTAAGTAAAATTCTGGCAGGTTGAGGAAATTAACATTTTCTTAACTTAAACAACAGGTATAGACATTTTTTGGATTATATATATAAAAAAATGTCTTGACTTCTAGCGTATTCTTCACAAATAAGACTTGTGGAGAATAAAAAATAATAGCCGTTTTAGAGCAATAGGCGAAGAAGCAATCAAACTCATGTCATGAGCAAAGCTCAAATTATTAATGGATACATTATCAAGTTTACATCCTACATTAGATGAATTTAGTTTGGCTGTAAGGTCATCAGTATAAATAAAGTACAAATAAGGCGACATAACTCCTCCTTGACGGACTCCATTTCTTACCGTGAATAAACCGGAAATAGTTGTTCCCCCACTGTACGCAGAGCAGCTGTTTTTCATACCAATTTACTAGTAAGCGTACCAAGAAGATAGGAAAGTCTTTATTGATCAGCTTGATTTATAACTCCTAGTGATTAATTCTATCAAATGCCTTTCGTGCATCCAGAAAGCACACAAACACAGGGCTTCCAGTAGTCATATATAGATTGACAATTTCTTTGACAGCAATTAAACAAATATCAGTAGAGTGTTTTTTCTTGAAACCAAACTGGTTATCAGCACTCTGAATTTCAGTGCACCTTTTAAGCATGACACACTCTAATACCTTAGATAATAAGTTTGCCAGTGTAATAGGCCTATTATTTTCAGTGATGGTTAAGTCTCCTGGTTTACATTTTACTATAGGTACAATGAAAACTTCAGGTAGCTTTAGAGGCACATAACCATGATAAAAAAGAGCAAGCAGAGTAATCATCTTCGGATCTGCATGTTTTAAATATTCCGATGCTAGTTGATCATTGCCTCCAGATTTCCCATTCTTTAATTCACCAAAAAGATTCTAAATTTCATTTGGATTGACAGTATTAAATGAAAAATGATCTTGTGGTTTATTCATTTCTGTTTGTACATATTATTTACCCTCGTTTTTTAGTTTCTGTATTTACACAATGCCAAAATGAATTTCAAATCTTTATCGGACATTTTCTTAGCTAAGTTGTCAGCCTTTATCTGCTCCACATTCCTCATGTCTTTATATGTCAGTATAGCTTCTACAGACGGTCCCCCCGAACTTGGTGGGTATCAACTACAATCGAACCTCTATCACATGACACATTAAATTAATCCTTCAACATCTAGGAGGCATTATTTTGATAACAGACTCGAATAACAGACTGGACTGTTATTCGATTAAAATGAAACAAGGATCGTTAAACTTGATGGACATGGACATCAGCCGAAGCCAAATCACATGACACATTTAATTATTTAATCAACAACTAAGGGACTCCAATAATAGACTGGACTATTATGATTTTCTTTATGTCCATTACGAAAAAATCTTTTTTATAATGAATGACGGAATATATAATAGCTGAGCAATTTATATAGGTAACTATTACATACACAGAGCTATCAGAATACGTCACATTTTAAACTTACCCGATGTACCCATAGTCTAGTCATATATAAATTCAATACCGATGATTGCATCTTTCTATGGAATGACATTGACGATAGAATGGTGTTCATTTGATCTGCGTGCATCTAGATTACGAGAATTTACAAAGACCCTGCGGAGCTGGTATTTACTATACTTAAATCAAAGTCAACTGACACTTGTTTTTCAAAGAACGCCCCAATATCCAACTGAAAGAGTAAACGTTTCAGTTATCCAGTCATGTTGGTCTGCTCACTCTTTTCTAGTTATCCATTGATATTGACCTGTTCACTCTTTTCCAGCACTCTAGTGATGCTGGTCTGCTCACTCTTTTCCAGTTATTCAGCGATATTGACCTATCCTGTCCTTTCCAGCTTTCCAGTGACATTGGTATGCTCACTCTTTTCCAGTTATTAGGTGATATTGACCCGTCCTTTCCAGCTGTCCAGTGATATTGGTCTACTCATTCTTTTCCAGCTATTCATTTATATTGATCTTCTCATTGTTTCATACCTCGCCAGATATTGTTCTGCTCACTCTTTTCCAGCACTCCTGTAGTGTTGGCCTTCTCACTCCAGTTCAGCATTCCACTGATATTGGTCTGCCTACTATTTGCCAACAATCCAGTTAAATCGATCTGTTCACTCTTGTCCAGCATTCAACTGATATTGGTCTGCTCTTTCTTTCCCGGCTCTCCACTGATGTTGGTCTGCTCACTCTTTTCCAGCATTCCGCTGATATTGGTCTGCTAACTATTTACCAACACTCCAGTGAAATCGGTCTGTTCACTCTTGTCTAGCATTTCGCTGATATTGGTCTGCTCACTATTTGCCAAAACTCAAGTGAAATCGGTCTGCTCGCTCTTTTCCAGCATTTCAGTGCTATTGATCTGCTCATTCTTTTTTAGATCTCATATGACATTGGTCTGCTCACTCCTTTCCAGCACTCTAGTGATATTGGTCTGCTAATTCTTTTCTAGCTCTCCTGTGACATTGGTCCTTCACTCCTTTCCAGCACTCTAGCGAGATTGGTCTGCTCACTCTGTCTAGCACCCAGTGATGTTGGTCTGCTCAATCTTTCCCAGCTCTCCGGTGATATTGGTCTGCACACTATTTTCCAGCATTGCAGAAATTGGTCTGCTCGATCCTTCCCAGCACTTCCGTGATATTTGTCTGCTTGCACATCTCCAGCTTTGTAGTGATTTTGGTCTGCTTACTATTTTCCGAATTCACAGCAATTGGTCTGCCCGCTTCCTCCCAGCACTTCCATGATATTGGTCTGCTAACCTCGTTTCCATCTCTCCAGTAGCACTGGTCTGTTAAATACTTTCCAGCACTCCCTTGACATTGGTCTGCTCACTCTTTTCCAGCTGTCAACTGATGTTTACCTCTTTTCTAGCATTCCAGCCATATTGGTCCAATGATACTCTTTTCAAGCTATATGGTGACACTGGTCCGCGCCGGCCTTTTTTCCATGTCTCGCTGATATTGGTATGCTATCTCTTTTTCAGCATTCCAGCCATATTGGTTAGCTGACACTCTTTTCTAGCTCTATGGTCATATTGGTCTGCTCTGCCTGTTTCCGTCTCCCCGGTGATATTGGTCGGCTTTCTCTTTTTCAGCATTCCAGCCATATTGGTCTGCTGGCACTCTTTTCCAGCTCTATGGTCACATTGGTCCGCTCTGCCTTTTTCTGTCTATCTGGTGATATTGGTCTGCTCTCTCTTTTTCAGAATTCCAGCCATATTGGTCTGCTGGCACTCTTTTCCAGCTCTATGCTCACGTTGGTCCGCTCTGCCCTTTTCCATCTCTCTGGTGATATTGGTCTGCTCTATCTTTTTCAGCATCCCAGCCATATTGGTCTGCTGACACTGCTTTTCTAGCTCTATGGTCATATTGGTCTGCTCTGCCTGTTTCCATCTCTCTGGTGATATTGGTCGGCTCTGTTTTTCAGCATTCCAGCCATATTGGTCTGCTGTCACTGTTTTCCAGCTCTATGGTCACATTGGTCGGTCTGCCTTTTTCTATCTCTCTGGTGATATTGGTCTGCTCTCTCTTTATCAGCATTCCAGCCATATTGGTCTGCTGACACTCTTTGATCACATTATTCTGCTCTGCCCTTTTTCCATTTCTCTGGTGATATTGGGCTGCTCTGCTCATTCTTTTCCATAACAGTGTGGGTAATCGAATTGCATTGTCACGCAAAACAAAGACGGCTATTAAATATATAAGCTATATAAATTGAATATTTATGAATATATTGAGACTTTGTGGCCTGTCTTAGCGGATCGTGGCATACGTGGCTAGAGTACAGCTCTGGTCATGATGTCTTCTCGTAGTTCTCGTCGTTTTTGCTTTACATCTCTGTCAAATTTATTTTATGACCAGGTAGAGAATATGGACTCTTCTATTATTATCCCAGGAAGATTACATTTGTTGCTGGTATACCGGCTCTTTGATAATAAGAAGGCTTTGGGAGCATGCCAAATTCATTTCACAATTATTAGCTGTGAAGATACTCACGTTATGCCTAGGAAGGTAAAATATCTATATTTATCTGACATATATGTTATCAAGGCAATCCAATCTTAGACGTCTATGTTATGTGTGTCTAACATTTCATATTAAAACAGTGGATGGAAACCTACGTCTGGGAATAACATCCTTCAGCGTTTATCCGATTCATTAGTGATAAACTGCCAGAGATATTTAATTGACATAATAATAATAATCTTTATTGCATTTAAGACCATAGGTCTGAATACATTAAGAATGCAAACAAAGTATTAGCTTATATATATATTAATTTTGGTGTTGACATGCGCATAGAATCGTGTATTTAACAATAGTTGGCGGCGATTGCTAGCAACATATATATACTTCATTAAACAATTTAAAACATTTACATTTGTTGTAGACATCAACCTTTTGAATCGATTGAGGGACCTATTAATTATGTACTTCTAAGGCAAAATATCTTGTCTCAAATCTTCATAACTTTGGCAAATAAACATAAAATGGTACTGGTTTTCGATAGCATTATTTGAACATATACAACACATTCTAGACTCCCGGGGTAAGTCTCTAAATCTCACAGTGTCTACTTCGAGACCTAGTGTGCCAACTCTAAATTTGGTTAATTCTCTTCTGTATTTTAACAAACTATTACCAGAGAGATATTTTTCTACTTCCAGTGTATATTTATATTCACGATATGTATCATATCTTGAACTCTTTTGTAGACCTTCTAACCAGTTTTGATGAGAAATATCTAACAATCGAGTTTTTAATGTTTTCAAAAACAGTTTGATGTTACCAACACCTTGGTTTTCCCAAACATAGCCGAAACCATTTCGGAACAAAAAATTTCTAACAACTGTCACCCACGTATATTTCCCCCGTGAATCCAGGTACAATAAGGTATTATAGGCTTTGCGTGGATATCGATTGGTGTCGTAAGATAGTAACCTCAGCCAATACTTTATACATGTTAACGATGTAATACAAACTAATGGAAATCTACCACACTCCCCAAAGCGGCTTAATTTCCCACCTTTTTTGAACACCACTACTTTTCACTTTGTGGGGTTTACAGACAGTTTCCGCTCCTGACGGTAGGTGAATACAGTATTGAGTTGCGATTGCAAACCACTAGGTGTATATGACAGAAGGGCTACGTCATCCGCAAACAGAAGTATAAATAAGTCCAAAGTATCTGGAAACATTTGGATACCATCCCTCCCGTTTGACAAAATATCGCCAGAGAGTTGATTTATAAAAAGTGAGAAGAGTATTGGGCTCAAAACACATCCCTGCATGTCTTACGCCTAGAGGGCAATCGAAGACATTGGTATACT
>JAVFBW010141176.1:0-12929 GCA_034783835.1 Mopalia ciliata | reverse complement strand
CAATGTACCTCTTTTCTTGAAAATATATACACAAGTTTTGTTTGACAATTTTATTCAAAAAGGCAGAAATGGATATTATCTCAAAATGTACTCTCTACAAGCACCTGGTTGATATATTCAGTTTAAAATTTTACCCTAAGGAAGCCTTCTTTCAGTAAATACCATACATAGATTTTGAATAAACAAAGAGAGACAAATTCGCTTGCCTCCACCGTGATTCGAACCCGGGACCTTTGGGTTACAGGCCCAACACTCTACCAACTGAGCTACATAGGCTCGCGGCAAACCCGTACTTCCACGCATATGTTGGCCTTCCACAAGGAAGATATGGCCATATTACCCGCACACAAAGGCTTTGTTTAAAATGTTACTTTAACGCCGTTGAAGATGAATATCCCTTCATACTGGTTTGTCCTTTGTATCATTGATCACCTTAGAGTTAAATTTATTAAGCGTTTCTATTGGAAAAAACCTTCTGTTCTTAAATAAGTCCTTCTGTTTACTTCCCATAATATAAAACAGCTTCGTAACCTGGGAAAGTATTTAGAAGCAGCTACTAAATTACGATTTCAATTGTAGTCACTATCCGTCTCTTGAATTATTATGTATTTGTAATTCCAATATGATGTATGCTTACAGTAGATAAACACATTATACTTAAATGTGTTTGACCATAAGTTAAGCGATAAAGTGAATGGCATACGGATGATAAGCTGTAGAAATGATCGATGTTTACAGAGATATTCATTTGTTTGCTCTCCAGTTCTATAATGAATTCTCTCCCCTGCTCGACTGCAACCATTATCTCTACAAAACACATTATTCCTAATTAAACTGACTTTGGTTCGACGAACGGGATTACCACGTGACAGTGATGAACTACAATTGACCAATGGTTATTAAGTTACAAACAAGGGGGCCTTTCCAATTACCACTTGTCCCATAAAATTGTTTCCTAAAGTCTACTCAAGACTGTCTCCATATGCTAAAATAAGTGTAGTTCTGCTTTACCGGTTGCGATTCCACAGGGTATTGCGAGACGTTCCCCAAGTTTACCCAATCAAATTATATCATCGGACAGGGAAATCCAAAATAACGAATTTCCTGGAGAACGGCAAATTTCTTAGATTATTCTGACTTGGCTATAGTGTTAGAACTGGGCAAACAAAATTACCCAACCCGCAGGGATTTGAAATTGCTAAAAGATTGACCCAATCCCCTCGTGGTAACATAATTTCAGCTGTAACGGTTTATTAAAAGACTCCGTGTGGAAGAATTTCAAGGATGCCTTGGAATTTTCGGAGAACTGCGCATAAAAGACCTACATTGATCAAAACCACTACGATGGAGGGGTGCAGTATTGCTAAAATAGACCGATTCAAATAATTCTTAGACAAGTAAGGGAAGAATTGTCTCTGTTAATTTTGTTGGTAGCGACAATTTCTTATGATCTTGATGGTGCGCATTAAACACACGATTAGAAAACACAAATGGAGTCATGTTAGACCACTAAGAATTCATCTCGGATTGGGGGGAGAAGTTTTGGAATTTGTTTTCACGTCATGATGTTCACATCCCTGAAAACAATTCTTTGTTTGATTAATTGATTAGGGTTTAGCGCCGTACTCACATGACCGCGTGATATCCCAATTGACATTTCCACTGGCAACAAAGACAAGCCAGAACTAATCCCAGGACAATACAAATACATCACAAACAGATCGGGTTGATGTTGCCCCTTATTTCTGAAAGCACCAGGGCAACTGAAAGCTCCCTCCCAACCTCCAGCGTAAAATACTCAATAGCAGTGTGCAATTTGGGGTGAATTTGTCTTCAAGCTATCGTATTCACAACGATTTATGCTGTATTTAGATAAGGCTACATTTTGCTGTTAATGTTGTATGCCTAAATTTAAGTAATAACAGTGATATTATTTTGCGGAATTTGGTAAAATGCAATCCCCTCTGTTCTCTTCACATGATGAAGCTTTTCTCTAATACGCAAATTTGTTTTTCAATTATTCTGCTCACAACATGTAAACATATGAATATTGTCTAATTGTGCGATAACAGCCATATTGTGTTACTGATGTGGTAAAATGTAATTACATCTGTCGAAATAGCAAGAAAAAACTACATGTCAATTTTGAACTAATTCGGTGGGTTTGTCGTGTTTACACACTTTGAACACTGCAAACTTCTGCAATAACGGCCATGTTATTTTGTGGAATTTAGGCAAATGCAATCTCATCGATGAAACTATTAACCAAGTTTGAAGTCAATCCGTAAATGTTTTTTAAAGCCATCATGGTCACAACGTGTACAGACATGTCTATGGTGAATTAACGCAATAAGTCAAAGTTGTTTGTGAAATGCAGTCCCATTTAGTATCAGTTATCGCAATGAATATAGGGCCTATTCCATTAGGCCCAGAACAAAAAGGCTCGGAGATACAGGAATATATTCGCTAATCGCGAGGATCCTCGACGCCGGCCAAACAAAAAGAAGGCAGCACATTTTTGCCTCGAGCTCAGCTTCAGTCTGCGAGAGAAAGACGCTGAACTTTTCGCTGATTCTCGACCAGTCAGTTAGTACAATGAATATGGCAAATTCCTCCGTCGGCGATCATAATCGCCGTCGCCGGCCTGAACACATTTGCACGAGGCGATTTTCCCAGGGATTAGTACAATGGCCGCGATCGGTTTATAATCGCCCGTGTGTCCGCCGCATAATACAAGTCAATAATAAGTTTGCCTGATAGAAAAATAAAGGGAAGAACTTGATTCGGATATGAATCGGCGTATCATAGATATAGTATATGAAATGGTGTTATTGTGTAACTTGCACCGCGTACGTCACTTCCGGTTTGTAAAACTTTAACTACTGACTCAAGAAATTAAGCTTAAGAAATTAACATTAGTTTCTTAATCTGAGGGCAATTTTGTTACTGAAATAGTATTGAAATACATGGCAGCAAAGCTTCCAAGAGAGCTCACCTGTTCCGCCAATGAAAGGGTATGCATTCCTTTTGCCTTAAAGGAAAAAATACAAACATGATTTAATATGTCTACATAAAACTCATAAGAGTAATTAATATGCATGTAATTAGCTAAACTGATAATATCCCTCCTCCCCAATGTTGTGTGACATTTGCCCAAAATTTAAACACAAATTTACTTTCAAAACTTGTTAAAGTAATTCATATGCATATTATTAGCTGAACACACAGTATCTCTTTCCTTAATATAGAAGCCTTTACATGGCTGACGCCGACGCCAGGGGTACGACATAAGTACACCTCACTTCATAAGGGCAAGCTAAAAAACGACCAAACCCACTGAAGAACCGCGTGCCTTCTCTTTTAACGCGATCGTACAACATGATTTGTTTGATTGGGGTTTAACGTCGTACTCAAGGGTATTTCACTTATATTACGACGGCTTGTCCACTTCACACTGTCCCTTGTTTTATAACGGTGGAAAATCGGGAAGAAACCTCGTAAAAACCATCCCCGCGATTGGCACTCATATACCTGATGGTCGACAGACGGACTTGATCCAGTGAACGGTAAATTGTGGAGTAGTATGAGGAAACGCACACGCTACCTCTAAGCCACGGCCGCGGGTGCAATAGAAATTGAAATCTGAACACAACCATGCGACATGACCAGATGTTCTTCAAGTGCTAAATAAAATTGTATATTCATTAAAAAAAATATGGATAATAAAATAAAACATAAAACTTGGCAAGTTAGAGTAAGATGATAACAATTTTATTAAATTTGACTTTCTTTAAAGGACACCGAATTGTGTCTGCTCGCTACAGTAATACATTCACGTGACAGTTAACAATCGGCTCAGTAATACTATGATATAACAAAGATGGTATAGTTGATCCCATATTATCAAATTTAAAATCATGATTTCGATAGAATAATTAGTAGTCAAATTTGATTAACATTTTATGTTTCAATACATACATGTATGGTAGAGCTATTTTGGACAAAGTTAATGTGAATTAACATAGTAAGTGTCTGGTTGTAAGCTCAGACCTTCCTACCATAGAAGAAATTTATGTATAAAAAATTCTTTTTTTAAGAGTATTCTCCTAATATTTGGTGTGTTTTTGTGTTATAGCATAGTGCCAGAATATAAATTTATGTGTATATTTTGATGGCCTATGGGTGTATTTAACAAAAATTATGAATACAAAATACTCCAGAATACACCAGGTAGGCAGTTCTGTAAGTTGAGCTTACAAGTCACATTGTGACTGTCAAAAATATTAGAAGTTCAATGGTAGGCATAAGTGTCTGGCTGTGCGGTCAGTAAATAAAGTAAGATTTTCCTCTGTACCAAAAACTGTCGAAAATGTAAGCAGTTATATCCAACACAAGTGTCTGGCTGTTATCTCAGCATATAAAGTCAGATTTTGCCCTATATCAAAAACTGTCAAAACTGTTAGAAGATTAATATTATTGGTACCGTGAGTGTCTGCCTGAAAGCGATATAAAGTCCCATTTTCCCCTCAACTTCAAAATGTCCAAAATATTAACTGTTTTATAGTACGTAAGTGTCTAGCTCTTATATCAGCATATAAATTATGGTCCACGATAGATGGAGTTAGGTGCACAATTGGATTTTCTCGTACCTTCTCGCGTTACTTTCCATGCGCAGGCAGTCAGTCAACGTGTTATCTTTATCTTTAACGTCACGTGATGTTTTGCCTAGTAGAAATGATAATAAAGCCAGTAGTGCACCTCAATGGATAGATGTGGGGAAAGTCCTCTTTAAAACCCGCCATACACCATGTGACTCAGCATTATGCCACGCACTTTTTTCTGCCAATCAACTGAAAACATAGTCCGCTATTTTTTTCGAATTTAATTGGGTATTCTCTTTCAGATTTATTGATTGATTGGTGTTTTACCCTGTGCTCAAGGGTATTTCACTTATATAATAGAAGTATATTCCAACAATAATAGATACTAGCAAAACAATAAAACGTAAAGATTTGATAAAATTGGAAAGTGCTTAGCCAAGACAGTATTGCTACTCTCCAAACAAACTGCTATTACCAAAAGATTTTCTCTTTCAGATTTGGTTTATCTGATTGTACTGGATAATGTATGGCGTAAATAGTCTATAGTTATTTGGGGATTATTGTAATCTCAGGTTCTATGATTTTTTTTTATCTCTCATATGATTCTGTATTGTTCTGTGTCATTGAGCCAATTTAGCTATTATTTTTAGCTAGATTGAGCAGAAATTAGAAACTATATTTTTTAATCTATTTGCATGTATCAAGAAACAATCATATATTACAATGCCTTTGATAAAGTTCAGAGACTTCCCAGATATTATTCTATCAATTCAAAAACAAACACATTTTATTATGGCACATCAATATCAAATATGAAAGTTAGATACAATTATTACTTGAAATTGTTGGGGGTTTTTTTCGCAAAGAAAAAAATATTTACACTTTAACCTTTTATAATACAAAATAAATTGATGAACAAATCCCTTCAGGAAATAACAATTTAAACTTGTAAATAATGCTTTTAAAAAATATAAGCAACTCAGGAACACATGTAAAATAAATTAAATTAAACAAATCACAAAAACAAATAAAAACATGAAGTGAGAAAAGAAGTAACCCCCCCTACCGCAAAAAAAGGATTATATAAACACATACAAATATAAATCTAACAAAATTAGAACAAAAAAGTGTGATTTAAAACACAAGTATTTAAAGTGTTTTCTTGTTTGTAAACATATATTCACACAATAAAATGTTCAAAATTATATAACTATCTTCCCAAAAAATTATTAACAATTTTTTTTCCTCCCTTAACATCAGAAACATAACAGTACTAGAACTTTAAGGAAAATGTCACACAATCTTACAGGAAAAGAAATTGAACAAAAGTATTAATGTGTAAATCTAAAAGGGTGCTATGTGACAATTACCAGTGCTGGATGTCACACATTTTTTTATCCTTTTTTTTTTCAGACAATTGATTTGTATTTTATGCTGTGCTTTAGGGTATTTTGCTTATGACGGTGGTGTATTCCAACAATAATTGACACTAGCACAACAAAGATATGAAGTATTTCAATAATGTTGGAAAGTTAATTTTTCCTCCAGTGCTAGGTGTAAGTAAAGACAGCTGCTACTCTTCAAACAACCCCATTTAGCAAGAGGGCTATCTCCCCTATAGTGCACACTACAAGTGCCTGCTTAGCTCAGTTAACTAGGCAATACAAGAAGATAAGAAGAGCCATTGTTACTCAGAATTACCTATAGTATATTGTATATATGTGTGGCACTTATTGTAAACAATTTATGCATACGTAATAGAGACTTTTCAATGTTTTACTCTATGCTTTTGTCCGGCCAATGGCTTGATCGAGGTGTTCAGAGTGCGACACAGGAGAGTCTCTGTGAAACTTGCCACACTTAAGACTGCATGTATGGTTTTCACAGATATGCATTGTATTTATGTACTATAATATTATTATAACTGTATAAGCTTCATAGTTGTTATCTGCCCGGATAGACTGGGACGGGTTCAGACTAATATTGTAATATATATATATATGTAATTTTTTCATACTTACGAAAATAAAATAAAAAATAAAAAAATAAAAAAATTTACTTGAAAAAAGAACAAAACAAGAAATTGTTTGTTTTATGGTTGTTTCCTGTATAAAACTTATTAAATTGTTCAAGTCAATTTTTTCCACCTGTCAAGTGTGTTGGTGAACAATTTGAAACATTTCCACTCCTGCATCTGTCTACAGATTGTTTTTCTTTAAGCCTGCATTCACTAAGTATTTTCAGTCAGACAAACTAAATGTATTGTTCCGACATTAATATGGTTAAAATCAGTGTTTTGTGATACTCTTGCAACTTTGTTTTTTTTAAATTTTTTTTATATTTGAACCTTAATTGTAACAAAGGAGACAAGTACACCTGTGATTGTATCTAGTTAACAGAACGGAATATTGATTACAGGTGACACTGAGAACATTGATAAGTTTAGCAAGAGACTTGTAAAGGTGACCAAACAACACAACCAGGATTGCCAGCAGCTGCTCACCCTCATGGGAATACCTTATGTGGAGGTCAGTAGAATCATCTAGTCTTCTCTACACACTATCGACCAGTCTTACCATCTAGTCTTATCCTTACATCAAGTGTTCTCATTGAGAATTAGGCAACCAATCATTATCTATCGCAAAACTCATATTAATAATTTTTTCTGTCAACTGCGCATTTTTCAGAAATGCTGATAGTGAGTCTCGTCGTGTAACTTTAAAAATTAAAATTTGGGTAGTTATGGAGATACATGTCTGGTAAAACTTATAAACTTTAAACATGTAATGGTGGTATTGCAGGC
Source organism: Mopalia ciliata (assembly GCA_034783835.1). NCBI lineage: Eukaryota > Metazoa > Mollusca > Polyplacophora > Chitonida > Mopaliidae > Mopalia > Mopalia ciliata. The sequence goes on along the minus strand of JAVFBW010141176.1, from coordinate 5,525 downwards.
GCCATGTGAGGCTGAGGCACAATGTGCTACACTAGTGAAAGCTGGTAAAGTCTTTGCTGTAGGAACAGAGGATATGGATGCCCTAACTTTTGGATCAAATGTCTTACTACGACATTTGACCTTCAGTGAAGCAAGGTTAGTTTTTACTTCAGTACATAATTATTTTAAAAGTTAACAAACTCACATACAAGTGAAAATATAAATATGTATAGAAAGTATAAAAGGTTGAGACATTTCACCTGCCATAGGTTAGTAAAGTATTTCTTCATGTGCCCCATACTTTACCTGTCTTTGGTTAGTAACATGGTCAACCCCAGATTTACCTGACTTCCGTTAGGGGTTTCCTTCTGGTTTCCGCCATATTTAGGCAGGTAGCCGTGTCAAGTGGATAAGCTGTTGTCCTTTACATGAAATAACCATGAGTACAATGTTTAACCCTAATCAACAAACAAATGAATAGAGTACCAGCTGCAGTGTGTAGACCGTTAAACTATGAGTGATTATAGTTGGAAAATAAACCCCAAAGTCTATTCTTCCAGACAATCGTGATCAACATTTCAGGTTTTATGATCAGCCCATGTGCTTCAACTTGTGGAGGCGTGTTTATAGCTGTGAAATGTTTATAGGGATTTTTGTTTTTTTCACAGAAAGATGCCAATAAAGGAATTCCATTTAAATCGTGTTTTAGAAGATCTACAACTTTCCACAGATGAGGTTTACTTTTTTTTAATTATTTTATTTAACTTTTTCTGTTGAGTTTTTTTTAGTAGTTTTCAGTTGATTTCAGTTCATCTTGCTCAATTTCGGTTTTTATATATTCCCCCCCCCCCTTCAGTTCTTCTTGCCTTCACCTTTTCTGTGAGTTTTATATAACCCCTTCAGTTTACTTTTCTGTTGATTCAATGTTACCTCTAATTTTAGTGTGCCCAACTACTATAGTATTGAGAACTTCGAAATGTTCCTCTGTGTCTGTCCGTCCGTCCGCCACAAATGTTTGTGAACACGCTGACTTGGGGAAAAATCACAGACTGACTTCAAACTTGACTTTAAACTTTATTATGATACGTAACTTCCTTCTGTTAAGACGATGGATGGGATTGCATTTCACCAAACTCTGATACACAAAATGGCTGTTATTACATAATTTTAGAATATTCATACATGTATGTATGTGTTGTGAACACACTAAGTAAAGAATAAATTCATGGAAAAACTTAACCCTTTGTATAGTACATTAGTTCATTTATCTGTCTATTGTACTTGAATATTTTCTCTCATTTACTTGTGTATTGTGCTTCTCTATTTTCAGTTCATTTACCTGTGCATTGCATTGGGCTATTTTCAGCTCATTTATCTGTCTATTGTACTTTACTATGTTCCGATTATTTACCTGTGCTTTGTGCTTCCCTATTTCAGTTTATTGACCTGTGTATTTTACTGGGATGTGACTACTGTGACTCTATTCGTGGGATTGGACCAAAAAGAGCCATTGATTTGATCAGACAACATAAAACCATTGATAAGATCCTGGAACACATTGATAAAAAGGTAAACTATCATCTTAACAAGCAGGACAGAGAAGTTACACTCCACCATGTGTTCGAGGATTCAGTTACATCTGGTGTAGTAACAGGCTGTGGCTAAGTGGTTAGCGAGTGCGCCTACTAATCCTAACTCGATGTACCATTCACGGTAATGATTCTGTCTGTCAACCATCATGTATATGAGTAAGTCACACCATGTGGCTCTGGCAATCGTTGGGGGTTGTTTTTATGAGGGTTTCTCACTGTAATTAGGCAAAGTGTCACCATGTAAGTGAAATACCGTTGTTTATAACACCTAAACATCAAACAAATAGTTTTTTTTATTAAAAAATGGGAAACAAATCTGGTTTGCATTGTTTATTTCAAACCTTTGTTGGCCAAACATATGGATTTCTTTTATACAACAGAAATTTAGACGGATGGGAGTAAAAAGGGTTTGAAAAATTGTTTCCTCAGATCAATGTGCTCGGTCAAGTTTGACCACATCTATACACCTCGGTCTCAACTATAATAACAAATATTAAGTAGCGCACTAAATGTTAAGATACAAACTGGAGTTCATTCTTGAAACACATTATTCTCGTTTTGTGGAGGGCTATATCATAAAATTCGTCAAGAACATTATGGCATGGCTAAAAATATTCCAAGGGAGAAAATTGATTCTCTTTTGAATCCCACACATTGAAAAGATTGACATCATCAGTTGTCAATGTAGTTGACAATGCTGCGTATAGCAGGGGCTTAGCCAGAAATCAGAAGTAGGGTGTCCAAAATTATCATTTTGTTTCACTTCTCAAATAATTGGGTGTCCAGTTTTGACAGTTTTCCTATCTCCAGTATGTTAAACTTTCTTAAAACAGGGTGTCCAAATGAGGCAATTGTTCACTTCAGGGTGTCCACTTGGACGGGTGTCTGCCTAAACCCTTGGAGTGAATTCTCTTGATGCTTTGAAACCAACCAAACTGATATTGATAATCATTGTATCAGAATAGGTTTTGTATTGTTCTCCCTCGTGGAGTTCCCTTTTATCCCCTTTAATTGAAGAAACAATTGAAAAAAAAAAAATAAATAAAAAATAAAATAATAAAGAATATATTTTTTTTAAAAAATAAATAAATAAATTAAAGTAACCCACAAAATTGTGAATGTGTTCTCGCCACAGCTTAGCTGAAATACCGCTGAATGTGGCGTAAAACAATAATCAATCAATCAATCCCCTTTTAACAAAATTATTACACAACTAGTCAAGAAAGTTTAAATTTACCTGTCAGTACTGGTATGTATTTATAAGTTTTGTTTGATGGACATTTATATTTTACTCCTACATTTTCAGAAATACACAATACCTGAAGATTGGATGTATGAGGTAAGTTCTATTGATAGTTTTAAATAAGCTTTAAAAAAAGTTTTAAAATCCACTTTAATAATCGCTCAAGTCATATCTATGTGTTGAGTTCAGATACTGGTTTAAAGCCCTTGGTCAAGAACGTAAAAATTAAATTCTTGGCTCAAAAAGTGTGGCTTATAAATCTTTATGTGTGAAAAAGAAAAAAAATTTATATCTAACTAAAAGAAATTATTTTACAATTGTTATTACTTTTGAGCCAAGACTGTCTGTGGGTGTAAATTGTCATTATTTCTACATTGCAGGAGGCGAGAAGATTATTTAAGAAACCTGATGTTAAAGAAGCAGTAGATGTTGACGTAAGTTTTGATAGTTATTTACTTGCCCCGTATCAGAATTCTACTCACAGGTACCTAATTCTTTTATTTGTGTTCCTGTCGACATTAGTATCAGGTGCTCAGACTTAAAATATAAGTATTTATTCCATGAAAGTTATTATAACTCCGTCTTAGAATGATTGTTTGTTTGATTGGGGTTTAACGGCGTACTCAAGGGTATTTCACTTATATGACGATGTGCCAGCCCAATGGGTGAGAGAAACCACCCTCGACACCACTGGCAACAAACAAAGACAGGACGGGACAAATACAGGACGACAACAACAGGACGCAATACAAACACCACAAACAGATCATTTCCTGTTCCCCTTTAGCTCTGAGAGCACCAGGGCAGCATGAAGCTCCCTCCAACCTCCCACACCATCTTAGAATGAAACTTCTTCATCATGGCTTGGATAGCACGGCCCCGTGGCAATTTTTTGAAGAGTAACAAAGCTCACTTTACTTGACACTGGGAAAATATTAACTTTCCAACTATGAACTAACACTTTACATTTAATGGTTGTGCTTGGGTCAATTATTGTTGGAATACACCGCTGTCATATAATATAACTGACCTACCTTTTCGTAGGGCGTAGAACACCAATCAATCGAGCAGTTCTCCACACCAATACATCTCCATGGTAGTGGTTATGCGAACTCGTTTTGAGAGACTCCATATACACCCCTCAAATTAAAATATCAACTACAAATATTTAATGTTTTATTTGAATTCAATTTCAATCAGAGTTTTTATTTATAAATCAGCAGGTCGGTCAAATCATAATTTTATTCTTTTTTGCTAAATCAAAAATTATATATTCAATAAGGTACATGTACTCAAGACTATTAATTGTATCAAGTCCTCCACTGATATTTTCTTGTACAGATGTGAAAACAATTGGAGAAACAGTTCTCAAAGTTCTGAATTAATCTTGTAAATGTACAGATAATTGAAGAGTTTCCGTATATTCATTCCCATTCTCTCAACATGGTTATAATTTGGATGTTTCCCGTATGTTCTTACAACCAAGCAGGTGCTTTCTGAGCTAAAGAGTAACAGGAAGCCAAAATGTTTGTGATGTCTATTGTCCGGTATCTCTCCTGTGATGGGTTTTTTTTTTGTTTTTTTTTTGGCAGTGGTGCTGGGGGTTGTTTCCTTCACCCATGTCATGTGAGTGAAATAACTGCAAGTTCAGCATCATAGCCCAAATCTTTGACAAAAAATGTGATAGACTGTGTATTGGTGTCATTATTTTAGTTGAAATGGACTGACCCTGATGAGGCTGCTCTTGTTGAGTACATGTGTACCCAGAAAGGTTTCAAGTAAGTTAATATCCTTTGATTATTAAAGTTTTGTTAAATGATAACTTCTCAAAATTTCTAGAGCTATTAAGTATTCAATTATAATACGCTAGTGATCTCCTGTAAATAGTTTGCTGCAAAACAACATTCCAGTACTCTCTATCTGGTTGGTTGTGAACTTCTGTCGCTAAATTACAACATTGTGTATTCTATTTCTTCCTAAATTTCAAAATTTGTACACACAATCTTCGCATGTATATGATGGCGGGTCACAGAACCGGATGCATGCAAACACAAAGGAACTGTCAAATTACTCTTCTCAGCTGGACCTGTGTTAGCTCCGATACTGTCTTAGTACTGGAGAAAAATAAACTTTCCAACATAATGGAAATGCTTCACATCTTGGTTGTGCTAATGTCCTATATTGTTGGATTACACCGCTGTCATATAAGTAAAATACCATTAAGCACTATGTAAAACGACAATCAATCAATTAATCATAGAAATGAAGACATCAGTATCCCACAGCTGCAGAACTAGGGGGAAATTGACAAAGTGAATTAATCATTCTGATTAGCTGAAAGGCACTCCCAAAGGTATGGAGTAACAGTGAATGTTAAGATGAAGTAGATTATGGTTCATTGAATCCTGATGATGTATTTGTATTTTTGTAAGCGATGAGTAACATTGTTAACACAAAGTAGATTGTAGTTCATTGAATCCTGATGATGTATTTGTATTTTTGTATCAGTGAGGACCGGATAAAGAATGGCTGTAAGAAGTTAACAAAGGCTCGTCATGGATCAACACAAGGGAGATTAGATGGTTTCTTTAAAGTTCTCTCACCATCGCCCAGTAATAAGAGAAAGGTGACTGTAATTCATAGCTTTTATGTCTTTTGCTTGAATTCTGCTCAACAATATTCCGCTAATAATTTAATTATTATGCTTAATT